>WAAF01001099.1:0-16633 GCA_013400475.1 Tricholaema leucomelas | reverse complement strand
CTGTGAGACTGTGAATCAAAGAACAGAAAACCTAGGTGCTTCAGACATGTTCTCACTGTGAATCCTCCAGCCACCCAGACAGAAAATAAGGCAGAAGCTAGACATGAATTTACCAGGCACTGATCGTATGACCCTTGGGCAGGTAGAGCATGGGATGAATGGGCTCTGTGAGAGGGGATGGCTAGGACTTGGTAGTCACATTAGAAAGAATTACAGTCTGCAGCAAGCAGGATATTTTTGCCATATAGAAAGGGTGATTTCATCCTGAGATCTCTGGGGTGTATTTTTCTTGTTGGCCAGTACTCAGACCATGTGTTCTTTGTTTCCCTGTTGTTATTTTAATTACAGATGCTGGTTTGCCACGTTCACCAGGTGGCCAGCTCGCTCTGAGTGCAAGGGCTCAGTAGCACTTCATATTTGCCTGAGTTGTCTATTAGTAAATAAGCCCTGCAAGTCACTGAACATCCTTGAAAGGCTTACTGTTGCAGCTGACACAGAGCTGAGGACTCCTACCTTCAGGATCTTACAGGCAGGAAGGATGTTAAAGACAAATCAAGGTGGTTTTACATGAAAGTAGTGCGCTGGGCTGGGCTGAGACATTGGCATTCTGCAGCTGTCTGTAGCAACTTTGCTCTCTTGAACTCTTTCTGTTTGACAAGGAGAAGTGAGTTTGAAAGTCTATGTCTCATTGATTCTACCTAAGAAAAACCCCGGAAGCTTGTACAAATCACTTTCCCTAATGAATTTCTTATTATAACCTTTCCTCTCAGCAGGCACATCGTGTAACTGGTGGTCGTTGTACAGCAAGGCATTGCTGCTGCTAACACATCTCTCACCATCTCTACCACATCTCTCACCATCTCTACCACAGTTTCCAGAACAATTTGAGCAGGTGTTCTGCAGGAGTCCCTGTTCTGAGCTAACAATGTGATGATGTGAAGCATCTTCTGCGTCACCTGGAGCTTTATTTACTTGTGTCCCTGTGACAGCAGTCTTACCAGGGCTTGACAAAATATTTCATGCTTCTTCATCTCCCTGACAGTCTTCTGAAGGATATCCATGATGGAAATCCTTTTTTCCTGTTCTTGCTTTCCAGATGCTGTGTGCAGGGAGAACAGGCATGGCCTTTTGCCCACACTCTTCTTCTGAGTTCTCCATTTAAATTTGTTGCTTGAGGTAAATTTTCCTGTTTGTTGTTGACCTCTGTCCTGTTAAGGATATTGAGATTTCCTTCCAAGGACCCTAAACCAGGAGCAAGAGAGCATTGTTATGCATCCCTGGTTCTAGGACTTGCCAAGATGTAAGGAGATGTAAGATCAGCACTTCAGAGAGTCCATGGAGCCCAGAGAGCAGCTTCAAAGAGCACCATCCTTGGTAAGATGGCAGAGTCCCATTGCTGCAGGCAGCTACCATGATTCACAGAATCACAGAATGTCATGGGCTGGAAAGGACCTCAAAAGCTCATCCAGTCCAACCCCCTTGCCAGAGCAGGATGACCTAGACCAGACCACACAGGAATGCATCCAGGTAGGTTTTGAATACCTCAGAAAGGGAGACTCCACAACCCTCCCAGGCAGCCTGTTCCAGTGTTCTGTCACCCTCCAAGGGTAAAAATTCCTCCTCATGTTCAAATGAAACTTCTGTGATTCAGCTTCCACCCATTGCCCCTTGTCCTGTCATCGGGCATCACTCAGCAGAGCCTGGCTCCAGCCTCCTGGCACTCACCCCTTACATATTTATAACCATTGATGAGGTCACCTCTCAGTCTCCTCTTCTCCAAGCTAAAGAGCCCCAGCTCCCTCAGTCTATCCTCGTAAAAGAGATGTTCCTTTCTCTTCATCATCTTCGTGCCTCTGCGCTGGGCTCAAGCAGTTCTATGTCCCTCTTGAACTGAGGGACCCAGAACTGGACACAGTACTCCAGATATGGCCTCACCAGGGCAGAGTAGAGGGGCAAGAGAACTTCTCCTGACCTTCTCACCACACCCCTTTTAATACACCCCAGAATGGCATTGGTTCTCCTGGCCACAAGAGCACATTGCTGGCTTATGTTCAACCTCCCATCAACTAGGACCCCCAGATCCTTTTCCTCTTCACTGCCTTCCAACATGTCAGTCCCCAACCTATAGTGATACCTGGGGTTGTTCTTTCCTAGGTGCAATGGATGTCTGAGACTACAAGGTCCAGGATCCCTTGCAGCTGAGGGAAGGCATCAACACAAGTTACATCACCTCCAGCCCCCACTGCCTTCAGGAAGTGTTCATTCAAGCTGTGGAAGATTCTTTTTCTCCTTTGGCCTAGAGCTGTCATGTTTAGGGAAGAGTAACTGCCACATGTTGTGCCACCACCAGGGTCATGGAGGTCCATGAGTTTTTAACTAGGCATAGCCCTTCTTCCCTCTGCCCCTGCTGTTGTTGCTTAGACTGTGAAGTTTTGTAAGAGCTAAGTGAATAAGGAGTTGCTTTGGATGCTAACAACGGAGGGGGAGGCAGGGGGGAGGAAGGCATGGGGAAGAGGGTTTGCATGGAAGCAACTTCTTATGGCTTGCCATTAGAACAAATCCCACTACATATGACCCTGGTTAGAGAGGTTGTCTTATGATCATGTTATTTAACGTTCTTCTAACCCATTAAAACTTTGCAGCTCAGACACGAGCCCTTTGGAAAGGCAATTTAGTTTTGGAGGAAAATCTTGGTCAGCACAGCAGCTCACACAGCTCTGGTCCTCAAAAGTGCTGCTCCATGGGAAGCTCCACATTGCAGGACCCCTGTCTCCAGCCCATCTCCCTGTGGTGAAGTTGTAGCCAGGGCTCTGACAGCCCCTGGCACAGAGGACACCCGTCCTTAGCATCTGCTCTTACTGATGCAGACCATAAGCAGGACAATCCATGCTCTTTGGCTCTCTCTGCTGGCTGCAGTGCACCCCGTTCCTGAGCTGGTGCTCAGCAATGTCCCCCAACATTGCATGCTTTGAGGAGCCAGCTGATATGGAGAGCAGAGATGCAGGAAAAGAAATGCTGTGCTTGGGCCTCTAGGAAGAATCACAGACCCTGACAAGCACAAGAAATAAAAGAGAGAACAAAAGAGGCAACGGCAAAGATCTACAAAAGAACCTTGCAGTTGTTACAGTCGACTTCCAGAGGGATCCTTGTTCTTCCTTAAATTTCAGTCCTGAGCAATAGGTGAGATTTCCCTTGAGGGCAGAGCACAGAGCTGTGCAAGGGAGCAAATGTTCTACCTCGGGGCACAGCAGCACCCGGCTTATTGCCGGCAGGGAGGGATTCACTGACATCTGCTCTGCTTCCCCCTGGGAATCTCCTAACAAGGGCTGAGGGACAAGCAAGGCAGGACCCAGGTGCATCTCTCAGCTCACCTCCCAGGAATGCTTTTCCAGGGCTGGAGGGCAGGAGCATTTCCTCCCTCTGCACCAAGGACAGCAGCAGGCTGCTGGCAGCAAGAGCGGGAAGCAGGCAGCAGAAAGCACGGGAAAAGCTGCTCTGGTGGTGCATGCAGGACCACCTTCATCTCTCCTTGGTGCAGCAGGTGATGAGCAAAATGGAAAATTCAATAATCTCTCCAAAGGAAAACCTGAGGTCCTTCATTAATTTAATTTTGCCAATTAAATGACCAGGTGAGTTTCTTCTTCATCCAATGATGCTGGAAATATTCATCCCTGGCACAAAGTGGAATTTGTACTATATATATGAGGAAAGCTGAGCTTGGTAAGGTTTTCATGACCTGGTGTTTTGGGGTTTTTTTGGTGTGTTCTACAGGTTGTTTATGGGATAAATCTCCTAAGACTGGGATCCAAAAGCATTCTGAGATACCCACAGCCTTTGGCTAAACAGCTATTCTCTGAAGTACAAGTAAGAGTTGACAAAATGTAACAAGTAACTCCCTAGTAAAACAAAGGGGAATAAAACGCTCGGCGTAAGTGAGCTTTATTGCTTTATTCTGTTGAGAAGCCATCAAAGAGTCAGAAGGGTGTTCAGAGAGCAGAGTACATTCTGTTCCTTTTTCAAACAACTTCTATTGCCTAGGTGTAGCTTTTCTCACCCTGGTCAATAAACATCCTGCTGCTTTGCTTGCAGAGAATTAGGATTCAGTTGCAGCAGCAAGTGCTTCTTTCCCATCACCTGGTGCTGACCCACACAGGTGCTGGAATTAGGCAGGATGAAAGCGAAGAAGATTCCTGTGGTGAAAGCAGAGGTCTGGGAATTTGAGTTGCTCCCTGTGGCTGTGAATCAGTGACAGTCTAATCCTTGCTAGAAGTCACAGAGGCAGAGTAAAGACAAAGGCGGCACCGAGCATTGTACAGGCTGAGTGAAGGGTAGTTGTGCTTATGGGTCTGTGGAGCCTAAAGGAGTTAGGTGGTGCCAGAGGGAACACAGGTTACGAAATCTGGATCCCACAATTATTTACTCTACACCACAGCTAGGATCACTTCAAGCTATCTGTCACCAGCAAGCCTTCTGGGACAAGGCAGACCTGCCTTTTTCACCAGTTTGGAGAGGACATAAAGAACTTCCTGTCCTACTTGCTAAAGTGAATGACCTCCTCTGGCATGGTTAGTTGTAGAGCTTACTGCTGGGAATGACTGAGAAGCTCATCTCTGACTTCCCAGTGGGTGATATGTGTTTCCAGGCCTTACACAACCTTTTCTGGTTTTCATTAAATGCAGCTCTTCAGACAGCTGTTTCAAGGCCTTTTATATGGTTCCTCGTGGACATTTCCCTTCACTGTTTCAGATGAATCACCGGGTTGAAAGCACCTGCTGGAAAGGGGAATTGCTCTTGGTCTGCCTGTGACACTGAGTGTAAGAGGGGAGAGGAATCAGTCATGTGGATCATCACAGCCTCTAACCTCCCCCAGGCCTGTGTTGAAGCTGCTCCTTTGTGGAGCCTCAGCTGTGAGCTGCAGAGATCACCACTTGAAAACCTCACTCAAAAACTTCTCTCACCTTCAGCAGCTCTGGCCCATGGGAGCTGACCATATCCATCTGCTCATCCTAGATTCAAACTTGCTCAGCAAATGTCTTCCCAGCCTAGGACACTCCTTTCAGGCTGTGTGACCAGGCAGTAAATGTAGCCATTTAATCTCTTTACTCCATAACTCCCACCTCAAGAAGAAACACTCAATCTTTCTTTGTCTTTCTAGTCTTTTTAGCTCAAGCAGGGCAAGACTGTCTCTTGCACTGTGTTCATATAGTTCTAGCATCTGAGATTGACGGTGCTGATGCAGTGCAATTACCTGTGCTGATACTGTATTTAATGCCCTGGGAGCCCTCTTCCCATACTCCAGGAGCTCCTGAGTTGACAGAATGAGCAGATTTGCTTTTCTGCCTCTGAAGTGAGGACATTCATGCAAGCCTCCACCAGTATATCTTCATTAAACTCTTCAGAGGCTGCCGTGACATGATGCCAGATGTGTCGTTGAAACAGGCTGGCGTAGCATGTGAATCACTGCCTTTAATTCCTACTTGTGCTTGAGGATCATCCCCATCCCTATTTGTGATGAGTTTCACTCCAGCAATTGGCAGGATTAAACTCCCTTCAGAAGCTCTGGCTGAGCATAGTGGCCAGGAGGAAAAACCTCCGGCAAGTAGTGGTCTATTTATAGCCCGTGAAAAATGGACTTGGTGAGTAAGAATATTCAAGCCCCTGGTGCTCCCACCCCCTTTCTGTTCCTGCAGCTACTGTCTTGAGGCTGCCTCAGCACAGAAGAATTAACTGCTTTTTTGAGCTAAGTGGAACCTCAGTCAAGATAGGAGCAAGCAGCCAGAGATGGAGAGGTCTCTGATGAATCCCATAAAATCTACTCTCTTGATGATGCAGAGCAGGAAAGAAATCAGCCATGAGCTAGGACCACGGTTTTCTTCTCAGAGTCCATCTTCAGACTTTAAAACAGGGTCCTACTCTTACTCTGTCTGCTTTAAGTGCTGAGAAACTATCTACATTACCTGTACTTCTCAAACATCTTTTTGGAGGCTACCTTTCCAGCAGTGTCTACCTTGCCCTTTTCCCAAGGGTGAGTTAATCCTGCACCCTCCACAGCTGCACCAGCCACGGAAATCCAGGAGCTGACAGAGGGTGCCCCGAAGCACCAGGAGAAACACACTTCCCAGTCTAGTCTGCAACACACTCAGCTCCAGCACAGAAGGCAGAGCCCTTAACCCCACCAGTGGCACTGGAACACCATGCATTCTCCTGAATCACACCACAAAGCCTATCTCTCTTCCAAGGAAGGAGGAGGGGATGCTCCCAAGAGATGGAGAGACATAGGGTCATGTCACAGGAAGGCTTCTGCAGCAGGTGCAGGATTCAGCTTCTCCAGCAGCAGCCAGGCAGGGAGCAGGCAGTCCTTAACCCCCGCCTGCAGCACATCCAGCCCTGCTTCTCAGCTCAAAGGGTGTGAAGCGATGCCAACAACTCCCTCCCAAACATGTCAGTACTGCCCTTTCCTCTTGCCAGTCGGCTGTGGAGCAGCCTGGGCAAGCCTTGCAGTGAGTGAGTGTGGCAGGGCTGGGATTTCATGCTGGCAGTTCTATAATAAGCAGAAACAAGGAATTCAAATGTCCCCAACTCAAATCTAACAAATCTCTGCTCACAGAGAAAAAAAAATAAAGGGTAAACGAAGAATAAAGGCGATTGCCCACAACCCATCAAGAACAATACCCCACAGAGAGTGATGTCGCCACAGACCAGCGGCAACTTCACACGTTCCCTGTTTGGGAATCCACATTCACCGGGAATGTGCTCAGCCTTCCTCTATTTTTCACCTTTTCTTCACAGATGATGGCTAAAGGGGTTTGTTAGCTTTATTCCTGAATGATGCATTTCTCATCGAAGTCACACGGGCCCCTTGTGCAGGATGCATACCCTACAGCTAAACCCACCCACGGTCGGGTTTCTGAAAGCAGCGTGGCCAGAAAGGGAAGAGACTCTGCAAAAGCACGAAGAATTTCCCTTCCGCGGAGAGAAGAGTGTCTTTTTTGCTGGCGCTGTCTCCTACCCTACTGAATATTGCCTTTTAATACCCTTTTATTGCTGCCTTTAGTGACGATGTGCTAAGCAGAGAAAACGTTGTAACCGGTTTATTAGATGGAGAGAGGCTAAGAGCCTGGAGTTGACATCTCAGCCTTACAGAGACGTGAAATCTCTCCCCGCACAACAGAACAAAGGGAAAGTTTCCAAAGGAATCCGAGAAGGAGCGTTAGTAGGGGGTGTCGCAAGGCATAAAATATGCCAGGTAAGAAAACCTTCTAGTGTTTGTGACTAAGGAGGGAAGGAGATGTGTGTGAAGCAAATTCGTACTGTGAACTGCTTTAGTCGTCCCCATCGCTAGGAATACACAGCTGTAAATTATCGTGATGCCTCCGGTGATGGGTGCAAATCCTCCAGACTGCCTGAAGTGCCAGCGCTGTGGATTTGACTCAGCCGCAATTAGAGGGATTTGATAGCTGAGACACCGCTGTGTTTCTAGGTCCCTCAGAAAGGCCACATCAAAAAAATGGAATGAAAAAAGAAAAAAAAATGAAACGTGAGTGCCCCTTTGCTGCTGCCGCCCTGAGACAGGAGGCATTGTGAAGACAAACGCCCTGAGAGGCGACAGGTTTTCTCATTAACCACCAAGCCTCAGCATCACCGTTTGAAACATAAACTTTATTGCAACAAAGGATTAAAAATAGTACATCTGAAAGAGTTGCAGGATGTGTGTCATTAAAGAACTGGTCAGAAATCACAACTCAAGCGGGTCATGTACAATTGGAACAGAAAGTTTTATTAAAGAAACTGGAAATCAAACTGGAATTTTCCTTGTTTGTTTAATTTCACTCTAACCGTGGATTGTGTATTTACAGTCTTCGCCTGTTGTGGTGAAGGTTCTGCTCAGGGTGGGGGGATAGGAAGAAGGCAGGGATGGATGGGGAGAAGAGGTGAATTTCAAAAGCTAACAGGATGTGAAAGTTTTCCAGAAGAAGTTCTTGCAGCCTGCTTTGCGTTCCCGGGGTGCCAGAGCGGGGTTTGAGTTAGCCGAACGCTCCAGCTCCAGTCTCACTTCATCCTGCTCAGCCCCTCGGGACAAGTCTTCAGACTCCAGAGCTTCATTTTCTGTCTGGCTTGGCTCTGAGAGCAGTTCTGCCAAGAAGTATTTGGCCAGTTCCTTGAAGCAGGAATGGGAGGATGGGGGTGAGAAAGAGAAAGGGGGAAAGAGAGATCACAATTATTCCTTGGCTTTTGGGGTCTCACCTCTCTGTCTTTCTAGGACACATTTGTGCCCAGATTAGACATGCAAGACTCTGGAGAAGAGCAGCCCTGGCTCTCCAGAGAGCGCAGCCTGACAGGTGCTACGCAGCAGCCGCGCCTATGGAATAAAGCGGAGCAGAAGAGTCCTGACGTGGGGAAGAGACTGCTGTCCTGATCCTGACAGGGGACAAACTCAACCAAGCACCACCCCACTTTCCCTTCCCACTGCTCCATCACACAGTGCTGAATTCAGTGGAGAAGGCTTCTGCTGAAGCAACACAGAAAACGTGAGGTCGAGTCAGGTCATCCTGTCATTGGGGGTTATTTTTTTCTCTTGTCCCTCCAAGTGCCGGCTGCTCTCTGGTATGGATAAGGACATCCTCCCCCTGCACTAGGACAGCTGCCTTGATTCAGTACCCCAGAGAAGCCCTGGAGAGCTTCAAAAGTGTCTCTGTGCTTTTCCCCAACAGTGGCTGCTCCTCATATTCCACCAGTACCCATCTGAACTGGGCTGAGGGGCTGTGCCCCATTTTCACCCCCAGGCTGCCCAGCTTGTCCCTGGCTCAGCTCTGGCAAGGAAACAGGGCGTCTTGTCAGGGAATCGGAGTCAGCAGCAAATGACTGGGGATATGAAATGGGGACGCTAGGGAGGTCTGGTGAGAAACTGAAGGTCTGCATTGAGGATACTTAGGTAAAGGGTGCAGTGGGGAACTAGCGAGATCTGCAGCAGGGAAGATGGGAAAATGCAACAGAGGTGCCGGGGACTTTGTTGGGGATCTGAAACGGGGAATCAGAGGGATCTCTGGAGGAGAAGCGAGGATCTGCAGAGGAAAAGCGGGGGTCTGTAGCAGGGCCGTCGGGATGCCCAGCGGGGTGCCTGAGGGGTGCCCAGAATGGCAGCCCCGACGCGGGGCTCTCACCTGCTTCCCGGCGGCGGCAGCCAGGGACTTCTGCAGGAACTGCCGGAGCCGCGGGTCCGAGGGGGCGGCCGAGACGGTGCCGAGGACCAGGGCGATGGACAGCAGGGCCAGGGCGCACTGGAGGCGGCACGACAGCATCTCGCCGGCGGGTCGGGCGCGGAGAGGCGGCGGCGGGGAGGCGCTGGCGGCTCCGCTGCGGCTCAGCTCCGGTGTTGGGGATCTCCTCGCCTCCCGCCTCTTTATAAACCCTTCTCCTGACGTCAAGGCGGGGGCGCCCCCCTCACCCCACGCCGCCGGGGGTGGGTCCCTGCCTGGGATCCGGGGGGGCCTCGACCGTAGATGCTGCTCTCTACCCGAGGCCGGCCAAGCGTTCACGGTGCCACCAGAGTACCGCACCTCTGGCCGCCCACGGGTCGTAGTCTGGCTCACGGCGCGTTTTCTCTCCCAATCATCGCCCCTCTGGAGCTCTCCATCCTGCTCGTCCGCTCTCTTCTCCTCAGTCACAAAGCCTGTCGGCTGTGAGGGGATGCCGGCTGCGCACCGCCCGCACCCGGCTCTGACCCCTAGGCCAGAGGGCGAAGCAGCCCGCAGTCTCGGTGCCAAAGCCCCTAACGCGTCCTCACTCTCCCTTGGGTAAGAAACGGCTGCAGAACCCGGGGAGCTGGAAAGGGTCCCCTTAAAGGAGGATTTGCACCCGGCTCGAGCAGAGAATGGGCGTCTGGGGGTCCTTACTGACGTCTGTAAAGGGTTGGACTTGATGATCTGTGAGGTCTCTTCCAACCTTGGTGATACTGTGATACTGTGATACTGTCTTGGCCCCTAAGAGGTTCTCCAGTTCCTGGCTGCGGGGGCAGATCTGTTTGCTGCCGGCAGCCTCCCGGGAAAGTGTCTCTGCCATAGCTCTGCAGCTCGGGGAAGCAATGTCAAAGTGATGCCTCTGTCGGGGTGTGCAGAGCCCTGGCTGAGTCTGCAGTGACGTCTGTCTCCATCTCAGGATAGTTGGACCTGTTGGTCTCATAAGGGATGTGCCTGTCCTGCCTAGACGGTTGGTCTCCCCATCTCCTACAGCCTGATCTCATGACCTGGTTGATGCCCACACTGAATAAAGCTGCTTGCAAGGCCCTGTCACCTCGAAGGATGAAGGACAGGTCTCTTTATATCTCTCCCAACTGGCAGGAGCAGTGCATGAAGTGCAAGGAAGGAGTTCTGTTACCACCTAGTAAAGAGGTATCAGGGACTTCCCCATGCCTCAGTTTCCAGCTGAGGAAAATCAAAGATTTGTGGGGACAAGGACCCTAGTACTGCACAAAGATCTCATATCAGTGTGCCTTCCTCCCTTTCAACCCTGGTGCTGAAGTTGAGCTGGGAGCATGAGGTAAGGTGTTTCTGCTCTACTTTACAGCACAAGAGGAATTGCTGCTGGCCACTCCCAGCACCAGGCAGACCTCTGGGCTGGACTGGAGCTGCCTTCCCTGGGTACTGCCTCGCTTCCTTTGTGTGGACACCTGCAACCACACTCAGCCTTCATCCTCTTTGTCCTCCCCAAATCATGGTGCAAAATGAATGACACCCATGAGGGAAGTTTTCATTTGTAGCCCAGGAGATCCTGTTAGTTGGGAGGACTTGTGCTGCTTTTATAGTCAAGTTTTCCTCAGCTGCCTGACCTGAACGAGTCCTGCACTTCTGGAACCCTGTCTGTCTTTCTAGCTCTGGTGTTACTCTCGGGGAACTGGTAGAGAAAAGTCAGCCTCTGCTCCTGCTCAGACACATTCCCTTTTTTTTCAGGCAGAGGATGCAGCCTCCTGCCAAAATCAGCAGGAATCTAGATCCCAAACCCACAAATTGGCTCCAAAGGCCATGACTTCTAGAGCTCTCCACCATGGTCCTGTGATAGCAGCTGGGCCAGGATCTCTCTTTTCCTCCAGTCAAAGAAACAGAGCCAGTCCTAGATGTGGAAAATGGTCAAGGCAGCATATACCAAGGTGTCAAACCTATCCTTGCAAAAGAAATTCTTTGCTGTGGTTTCTGCCAGTAACAATTACTTCCTCGCTTCTTCCAGTTGTGCCAGTAGCAGCAAATTTGATTCTCTCAGTTTACTTACACCATGAATGGACTGTTTTTGTAGCCCCCAGGCTCTTGTCTTTGGCACAGCAAAACCCAGCTGTGCCACGCTGCAATGCTCACCTGGACCAGACCTACAAAGGCCCCCAACTCTGCAGCAGCTCATCCCAGCTCCCACAGCCCAGGGCAGAGCAGCCTACTTGAGTGCTGTGTTGAGGAGGAGCAGAGAAGGAAATTAGAGGCAGCAATGGGTTACTTAAGACTCCTCTGTGGTTGCTGGAAGCTGTTACCTAATGTTTTGTGCCACGTTACACAACAGGCAGCTGCCCAGCCTGGCATTCTTTCGCCATTTATGTTGTCATCCCAAAGGCAAGGGAACACTGGGAATCTCCATTACATCTGAGTGGGGCAGAATGGATATGTTCTTCTTGAGCTGAAATAGCTATGGATCTGCACTGATGTGTCAGGACATCAGTTCAGTGTCTGTTTCCCAGGGCACAGAAACGGGCTGGAGCACAGTCACAGGCTGTTGCATGGGATGGGAAGTTGTGTTTGGTTTTGGCACCTTTATGACCTATCTCTTCCAGGCAAGCACTGACCCTCAGTCACACTGGGAATTGCTGGTGCTGATGACTATTTTGGCTATGACTATTTTGGCTATTAAGGCTCTTCCAGCCACACAGGGGCAAAGTTTGGAATACAGGTTGGCTCTGTCTCCACCTCTCTGTGCAGCACTGGAGGAGGCTGAAGGAATTACAGTGGTGATCTCTATCACCAGGAAAAAAATTACCTCATGGAAATGTCTTGTATTTGTTCCACCGAATTTCAGACACCTACCCAAGGGAAGTAGGCCTGTTCTTGTCTTCTGTTCTTTGCTCTTGTGCCACATCAGGAGATGACTTCAGTCCTGAGCTGCTCTAGCAGCCTCAGAAGCGCTCCGATGTCCACCTTCACTGTTTTTCCCCTCTTGGGATGTGACTGAGGTTGTGAGGCAGGTGGAAGCAGGACCAGAGTTAAGGCTTTGGTGGGAATGTATTCTGAGAAACACCTCAGTCTGTTTGAAGAGAGAAACTCTTGCCATCAAGTCTGACCCTTGTTGAATGGACTGACGCTTTCTAGGATCTCAGAGCGATTTGGAGGATCACTTTGATTCTGAAGAGCTTTGACATGTAATTCCAAGGAAGATCTAAAAGGAAAAAATACCTTTTAAACAAAGATGAAAACATGTGTGCTTTGCTTGAGAAAATCATCTTGTGTGGACCTGCAGGAACCAGCAGTGAGGGACTGGAGAAAGGGAGTCTGTCTGTTCTATACACCTTTGGACCGTCTCCTACTGGAGAAATCCTGGGGAAGGGGTAAAGGCAGACCTCTAGACAGCCTTTTGACTCCGTCACAGGCATGCAGAGGCGAACAAGTTGCAGACTGATTTACCAATTCCTCCTCCCCCAGCTCCTCCGTGGGATCAGTCTGCTCTGAATATTTTAGACTCATTCCCCAGCCAGATAAATCCATCATCTGCTCGGCTGCAGTGAAGGCGATTTTGTTCCTTTCTTTTTGCCGCAGCGCTGCAGGGCATGTGGCTTTGCAGACGATTGAATTGCATTGAATTCCTGTGGCTGCTTCCTTACCCCTCGTTTTCAGCTTGCTCCACAGATCCAGAGCAGCCCGAGCAACGCCTGGCACTGTGCGCGCAGGCGGAGTGCTCAGCGCTGTACCGGCAAAGACTGCCCTCTGCTGTCCTCACGGCCACAAGCCCAGCTCTCAGCGCAGCTCACTTCCCTGGCTAGCACCAGCAGAACACCCTTGGCATGCTTTCAGCTCTGCTTTCATGAGCAGGGCAGTTTGGCCATGTATCGCTGCCGTGCCAGCAGGGAAATTCTCTTTTTCTTTTACTCCAGCACTTAGAAAGGGATCTGGGGGTGCTGATTGATTCCCACCTGAACATGAGCCAGCAGTGTGCCCAGGTGACCAAGAGAGCCAATGGCATCCTGGCCTGCATCAGGAATGGTGTGGCCAGCAGGAGCAGGGAGGTCATTCTGCCCCTGTACTCTGCACTGGTTAGACCACACCTTGAGTACTGTGTTCAGTTCTGGGCCCCCCAGTTTAAGAGGGACACTGAGATGCTCGAACGTGTCCAGAGAAGGGCAACAAGGCTGGTGAGAGGCCTCGAGCACAGCCCTACGAGGAGAGGCTGAGGGAGCTGGGGTTGTTTAGCCTGGAGAAGAGGAGGCTCAGGGGTGACCTTATTGCTGTCTACAACTACCTGAGGGGTGGTTGTAGCCAGGAGGAGGTTGCTCTCTTCTCTCAGGCAGCCAGCACCAGAACAAGAGGACACAGCCTCAGGCTGCGCCAGGGGAAATTTAGGCTTGAGGTGAGGAGAAAGTTCTTCACTGAGAGAGTCATTGGCTACTGGAATGGGCTGCCCAGGGAGGTGGTGGAGTCACCGTCCCTGGAGCTGTTCAAGGCAGGATGCTCTCAGAAAGGCCAGGTCAGGAGGCTCTAGGTAGCTGTGAGCACCTGGGTTCAACCCCACAAACAGATGATGTGCATCCCACCGACACAGCATCCTCCCTGTGGGCTTTCGGGCTTCTCTTGGCGACATTGGGCTGCAGATGGTCATTCCCCACAGCAGAATCACACTGAGAAGGGACATGGGATGGCTCTAGGAACAAGATGTGGACAAGTACCTGCCTTCTGCCTGCAAATCTTGCCCTGCTTTGTAAGATTTTCCCAAATAGCAGCAAACATCTCAGATTAGGTGGCAATCTCTCTCTCTCATCATGTGGAGTCATGATATCATCTGTGTGGAGTTCTGTAAGGCCTTAGATGCATTCCCACACATCATCCTCTCCAAACTGGGACCAGTGCTCTTTAATATTTTGATCAGTGACTTAGTGGCATTGAGTGTGCCCTCAGTAAACTTGCAAATGACACCAATCTGTGTGGTGTAGTTGACATGCCTGAGGGACAGGTTGCCACTCAGAGAGACCTAGTCAAATCTGACAAATTTGCCTGTGTAAACTTCATGAGGTTCAACAAGGCCAAGTGTGAGATCCTGCACATGAGTTGCAGTAACTCACACTTATGAACCGAGGCTGGAGGATGAAGGGATTGAAAGCAGACCTGTGGAGAAGGATTCAGAAGTTTTGGTGGATAAAAGCTGTACGTGGGCTGGCAATGTGCTCTCACAAGTCAGGTGGCCAACTGCTTCCTGGGCTGCGTTGAAAGAAGTGTGACTGACAGGTTGAGGGAGGTGATTCTGTCATTCTATTCCACTCCGGTGAGACCTCACCTGCGATGCTGTGCCCAGCTCTGGTGTCCTCAGCACAGGAAAGACATAGACCTGTTGGAGCGAGTCCAGAGAAGGCCACAAAAAGTGGTAAGTGGGCTGGACCATCTCTCGTGTTTAGAGAAGGTGAAAGAATTGGGACTGCTCAGGTCCAGCTCTTGTTGCGAGGACTCCTCGCTCAAAGCTCGTCTCCTCCTGCCCTCTGGTGGACACACAGCAGAATACAGCGGAGCGCTCGGGGCCCTCCCGCCTGTTTTCACCCAGCGCAGCATTTCCAGCACCAAAACCAGACCCAAGAACCGGAGAATAAACTGGTGAGCATGTCACATTCACCACAGAGGTTCACGGCACAGCTATGGGCACCTCCAAAGGCCTGTTCGGACCCAGCGAACTTGAACCCTCACGGCAGCGCAGCCGGTGTATGACAGCAACTTGGCGCTGCAAGCACCGCCTGGGTTCACCGGCTCAAGCTGCCCCTGCCAGATGTTTGCAGACCTCTGCCCCGAGAATGGTAGGGGAGCAATTGCTACTGCTTCAGCTCAACTGCTTGGAAAAGCTATGACATCATTGTTTCAATGAAAAAAAAACTGATCAGGAGGAGGAAATGCAGCCATGGTCCAGGAAAACGCAGCACACACTTCTCAAACGCAGCCATGCAAGTCCGTGGGAAAGAGAGGTGGTGGCTACCCAGCCTGCTTGTCTGGGGCAATCAGGGCTGCTAGCCACTTCCAAAAGTGACAACTGGTAGTAATCAGAGAGGTAGAGAGCTCAAAGACAGGCAGCTTCTAGCAGAGAGGGGTAGGGATCCAAGTATGTTAACTGAGGGCAGTATGTGTGTCAAAACCTTGTCATGAGGACAATCAGCTGTACTAAACACTGAAAATCTGTGGAGAAGAGGAGAGGGGAAGCAAGTGAGGGAGCAAGGTGGGGAAGCAGGTTTCTGCTATTCCAAATGCTCTGGCAGTGCCCCAGTTGCTGTCATGTCATCCCTATCCCTTGCCTAACAGGAGTAAGCTGGTGAAAGCCTGTGCTGGGTTCAGCTCTGCAGAGCCATCAAGCGTCAGCACCCAGCCTGAAGGGTGACCAACAGCCTCCTGCCCTGGAAGGACTTCACCCCACAAAAGGTCTGCCCTGCAGGCCCCTGCCAGGCAGCCATCCTACCCAAATCAAACAGCAGGAGGAGGCAGAGGCTGGCTCAGTGTTCAGCCCTTATTTTTTTGGGGGAGGCTTCACATGCCAGCAGATCTGCTCTGCTAAGACACAAGTCAGAGGTGCAGCAAAGCTGTGCTGCAAATTGGTTCTCTCACTCTTTGGCATTCCACTTCTATGCAGGACTGCTCTTGATGTCTCATGAACACCTCTGTTCCATAGCCTGTTGAACAGCTCATCTTCCTCTTCAAGTCCAGCTCCTGCTTACTGCAGTCATTCCTGAGACCCTGCAAACAGGCAGACCCTCCCTTTCCAGCTGATTTCCAAGTACCCTCAACCCCTGCACCAAAATTATCCATGAATTAGCTAAAACTAAAACACAGCCTGTGAGGCTCAGACTAGAGCCTGGGCTTGCTTTTCCAGTAGCCATGCTCCACAAGACTAGAGCCTGGGCTTGCTTTTCCAGTAGCCATGCTCCACAAGACTAGAGCCTGGGCTTGCTTTTCCAGTAGCCATGCTCCACAAGACTAGAGCCTGGGCTTGCTTTTCCAGTAGCCATGCTCCACAGAGCACTGGTTAGTCTGCTTAGTTCAGAGAAGCTTTTTGCATGAGGTTCTTTGGGGTTGTTTAACCAGCAAGCCCTCGCCAGCGAAGTGGTACTGGGTTTCTTACTATAGCAGAGGGAATTTCCCTGCATCACTGGCATCTCTAATTCCCAAGGTCCTGGACACCCTGTGGCTTCACCCCCTGCCAGCTATGGACAGCCACCCAAACAGACCAAAGCATCTTGTCTCCCAGTCTTTATCCCTGGGGCTGTCCTCACCTGGAAGCTGCTCTTCCTAGGTGGGGGTTGGCCTCAGTGATCTCCTTGGGTCCCTTCCAACCCCTAACATCCTACGATCCTATGACTGGAGGTAGTGGACTGCAGAAGCTCATGGCCATGGCTCCCAGCTAGAACCCAGGAGACAAAAAA
>WAAF01001098.1:10579-20579 GCA_013400475.1 Tricholaema leucomelas | reverse complement strand
CTGATTAATATGATGTGGATGGCAAAAACAATTCTTTTGTACAACACAAAAAATATTCAGAAAAGTGATTGTAAAGATATCCTGACATTTCCTGTTTGTTGTGTCTCTGTGACTTCTCTCTCAAGTAGGTACTTTGTAAATAAAACAAATGTTTTTCCAGCTGTCAGCCTTGAAAATGGAATCTGAAATTCAAGTTACATAGCTGGTGGCCACGAAGTCATATTAAAGTTTCCAGTTTTGGTTAATTAGTCCATTAATTATGATACCAGAGACAGTGTTAAGGTGCATTGTCTTGTTTCTGAAATTAAAACTGCTGAAAGGGGATTTATAAGCACGGATCTTCCAAGGTAACAGTTTTTCTTAAGTAACCATTTTCAAAATCACTTTTTATATGAGTAGCTAACATGTGTCCTGACCTGAAGAGAGATCAGATTGCTTTAATCTGTGTCAAAAATTGTATCTCAACGAAAAAACCCACCAGCCAACCAACCAACGAACCAAACAAACCAAAGAACATGTTTGAAATCATGGTTATATTACTTTTCCTACTTTCTCTAATTTCCAGATGTAATTAGTTTTCTACCTACTGCTCCTAGTCCAAACAAAAAATAGGAATTGAAGTACCAAAGTCATAGAATCAGGACATGAGGATATTGACAAAAAAGTGTGGCCTGATCAAAAGATTGTATTATGAAGAGTTTTATTATCAGAGACCATTGATATTTGTAAACTTACAGTTGTTTCTTTACACGTATTTACGAATGACCCTTTAAAAGAGCAAATAGTAACCTTTAATGCAAAAGTAAGAAAAATGAACAAATGAACCTCAATCAAACAAAAAATGGCACAAAACAAGCAAGCAAACGAACAAAAACAGCAGAACATGGCATCCTGGTGTATTTCAGTAGTAAAGTTGAATTATATTTTGTTTATAAATCTATTTGGCTAAGTTATGCTAAGTAATCATGAATGATATCTCTCTTTCATCTCAATACTCATGATTCCACCTGCATGTATTCCTCTGTAGGATTTTCCCATCAAAAGAAGAATGGGATCAGTCAATAAATCTCTTATGAACAGTTCCTAGAATGAGCTCTGTGTGTGGGAAAGTTATTTGATAATTACTGGATGTTGAGGCCAAAATTCCATTAGTCAGACGTCCACACTGAGGTGGATTTATTTATTTGTTTGTTTCTTTGTTTATTCTGCAATCCATTACAGAATTCTGTGGACAGAATTTATCTTTGAGAAAAAAGGCATGAATTCATGGGATGCAGATTCAGGAGAACCTTTTGAGCTAGTGTAAGTTGTTACAGCAGTCAAGAGAAGCATGTCCATTGCTTCTCATTTCCACCTCCATGACATGGATTCTTTCACTGACATTTTGTAGCCTTATAGTGAACTTGATTGAGAAATTACATGAGTTATTTTGATAGTGCTTCTTACTGTTGTTTATTTTTACTATAATTATGAAATAATAGCTTATTGTAGAATAATAATGACAGTAAATTAAATCATAATATAGCCTGTGTTTTGTTATTCATAATCACTGAGTGGTCACAAAAGCCCATATGCCAACCAAAGAAAATGAGTTATGAAAGAGTGGTAGAAATGGGGTCAAAGGCAAATCTACTTCTTTTAATGATGATCTCAAGTTTATGATGGTTTAAATCACTTGTCAGACTGTAGCCAGCAGGACCAGGGCAGTGATTGTCCCTCTGTACTCAGAACTGGTGAAACCACACCTTGAATTCTGGGTTCAGTTTTGGGTCCCTTGCTACAGCAAAGACATTAAGGTCCTGCAGCATGCCCAGAGAAGGGCAACAGTGCTAGAAAATGGATTTTGTTAGGAGTGGCTGAGAGACCTGAGGTTGTTTAGTGTGGAGAAAAGCAGGTTCAGGGGAGACCTTCTGGGTCTTTTTATAACTGCCTGAAAAGAGGTTGGAGCCAGCTGGAGGACAGTCTTTTCTCCCAAGTAACTAAGGACGGAACAAGAGGAAATGGCTTCAGGTTGCACCAGGGGAGGTTTAGATTGGACATTAGAAGTAACTTCTTCAATAAAAGGGTTCTCAAACCCTGGAACAGGCTTCCTAGTGAGTCGGTTGTATCCCCATCTCTGGAGGTGTTTCTAAGAGGCATTGGTGTGGTTCTGAGAGACATGGTTCAGCACTAGACTTAGTAGAACTATACAATGGTTGGACTCCATGGTCTTAAACACATTTTCCAATTGCAGTGATGTCATGATTACATGACTGTGATCAGTGCTTAATTTCATACCAGTGGATCATTTCATCAGTGGCTGTACTATAATCTGTTGATGACATCATAGTTGATGACATCATCATTGATGACATCATGACGGCAATACCAGTTAGCCAGGTAGCACTATTTAATTAATTATTATTGAAAACCATTTTGAAAGGTTAGAGTGCAGTAACTTCATTGGGAGAATAAACGTTTATATCCAGGATATAGTCATAAGTACTGACTTAAAGTTGTATATTCGTGATAATTCACAGGAATACATAAAACCAACATAACACCTAAGGCATTTAGTACCTTTATATTTAGCACCTCTCTATTCAAGGGCATAGGTTTTTTTAGAAAGGAAAATACTTTTTCTTCCCACAGATCTGATTTTATTTGAATTGACCTGTGAAAAGCTAACAGCTCATTTATTGACATCTTCTCTTTTATCCAGAATAATTTCCAATTTTCTTTTGTATCTTACAAGGGCTTTTCCATACCAACATAACTGACTCTGGTTTCAGTAAGCCCTTCAGAAGAGTCTGCAACTGCTTTTTCTTGTTATTTCCCCTATTTGTCTATTGCATTTACCCTCCATCTGTGTCTCTGCAGAGGTTTGTGCATTGTGCAGCATCTGATAACTCTTTTTCTTCAGAGGATGCATTTGTTGCCTCTTCTGTGTGCCAGGACCTCCTCTTGATGTTGTGCCAAAGACTGTAAGTCACATTCTCAACTGCAAAAATGTCTTATCTTCCAATCACATCTCCTGAGTCGTCTCCCATCTCATGATGCACCATGTAAGATAGAAGGTGAACTCTTCACGAGAAGTGCTGAAGCTGAACAGAAAATCTTCCTAAAACTTTGCAAATTCTTTATTTAGTTGAGGCAATTAATGAGGAAGGAATTACAAAATATGCAGTTATTTTATTTCCAAAAAGTCCCACCCACAACTGTATGCAAATTAGTTAAATTTGAGTTTTAATTCGATCAGGAAAGTCTTCACAAGGATGCTTATGGCAATTCATTCATTTAGGAGAATCAGATAAGTTGGAAAAGTTTTGCCAAAAAATGGATTTTCCCCACTTACAAATAAGTAGCCTGGAGCCCTAGGGAGAGGCTGTGCTACTCACTGCAGTGGAGTAGGAATTTCAATATAGTCCTCTGCTTCTCTGTGGCAGTGCTGGAACTGCTCAGCTGTTGAGAGGTTTCTAGATCTTCCCAGCGTGCTGGGAAAAAGGCAGATGATCTCTGACCTGATCCTGGTTCCTCTTGGCATGGAGATTTGCAAAGGTGCAGGCAGGATCTCTTGAAGATGTGCAGAGAGCACAATGCCAGTGGTACTGCTTGCCACATCGTGAGGCACTTATATGTCTTCTCCTGGGAAACTCGAGGCACTTAAGTTTCCAGGTAGTTCACGCCCAAAACATCAGGGCTAAGCTGGTCTGAAGTACGAGGCAGAGCAGAACATGTTGTCTAAGAGCAGTGAGTCAGGGGCAGCGAGGCCGGGGCAGCGAGGCCGAAGCAGCAAGGTCGAGGTAACACAACTGCTTGCAGCTTAATTCATTTCGTATTATTTGCCCCAGTATAATGGCTCTTTTGGCCACAGAGATACACCAATCAAAATGGCATTTGCAAAACTGACCATATCAGGTGAAACCAAGGCTTGCTTATCTTTATTTAGGCAAGACATCAACAAGTACCGAAACATCTGTGGGTAGCTGTTTATCACTTTGGAGGGGATATAATGGCCCAAGCCTGTGTTTTCCTCCCACTCTTGCTTCCCCTATCAGCAGAAGGGTGGAGCAAGCCAGGACATCTAATAGGCCTATTAGCATTCCAGGACAATCCTTGACTTGAAATGTGGGATTTAGAAACTACATCAATTACAAATAACAGTTTAGGGGTTTTGAAAATGTATCACAGACAGAACACAAAAATAAGATGTTTGTCTTCTATTAGAATCATAGAATCATAGGAACATCAAAGTTGGCAAAGACCTTTATGATCATCAAGTCCAACCACCAACCCAGCACCGCTGTGGCCATTAAACCACATCCCAAAGTGCCATGTCTACATGATTTTTTAACATCTTCAGGGAGGGCGACTCCATCATTTCCCTGGGTAGCCTGTTCCATTGCCTGACCACTCACACAGGAAAGAAATTTTTCCTAATATCCAGTCTAAACCTACCCTGTTGTACCCTGAGGCCATTTCTTCTCATCACCAGTTGCTTGAGAGAATACACCAACCCACACCTCACCTCAATCTTCCTTCAGAGAGTTGTAGAGGACAATGAGTTCTCCTCTCAATTTCCTCTTCTCCAGACTAAACAACCCTGGTTCTCTCAGTTGCTCCTTATAGACTTGTTCTCTAGTTAGGCCAAGGTATAACTTTTATCTTTCCTAACTCCTGATAAATAATGTGATGATCTATTTTATCTTCATAAGAGACAACCTACAAAAGGAAGTGGTGAAAGAAAAGTTCTTAACCTGCTCCTTGAGCCAGTGTCCATTGTGATGGACCACCCAGGGAGGTGGTGGAGTCACTGTCCCCGGAGGTGTTCAAGAAAAGCCTGGATGAGGCTCTTAGTGCCATGGTCTAGTTGATTGGCTGGGGCTGGGTGATAGGTTGGACTGGATAATCTTGGAGGTCTCTTCCAACCTGGTTGATTCTATGATTCTATGATGATGGCAATATATGATTTCTGTCCCACTAAGAATGCTGGGGAAGAATATCAGCCACAGCAGAATTATACCTGTCTAATTGTGCAGACATTACCAACTCCTCAGTATCCAGCACTGCCTTTAGGTGCAGTGGGCTACAAAGGCAAAGCATGTATTTTTTCCCTGTCTGTATCTGGGACCACAGAGAGAATAGTGCTCACACAGAGCCTTCACAGACCTTGAACTATGTGCACAACCCTCCGTGAGTCAGATGATGCCTCAGAGGAGATATATTCACATCATTTCCTCTTCATATGTGGGTCTGTAGAAAATGTTTTTGACCTATGTTTTCAGTTCAGTCAAAATTTTACAGATTACAGTGTTCAAGGAAAAGTGCAAAAATGGCAACTATAAGGTTTAGAGGAAGATAGATGATGGTCATTTAGATAAAACTTCTGTATGACTGTTTTTATGTGAAATAAATTCCACCAGCTGAGTAAGTCTTTTGTGAGACATTTGACTCTGATGCAGAACAACCATCATGGGTCTAAGGAAGGGGAGTTGCAGATGAGGGCATTTATATGTAGCCCAGGTCTAGATACAAGATGGATTTGAAGCGACATGTCTTTGAGCAGGCCAGCTATTAATAAGGTTATTCTTCATCGAGGATATTCAATAACCAGATCATCTATAACAAGATAATCTCAAGTGAGAGACAAACTCAACATTTGTACCATGATGAAACAGCCCAGAAAAGTAATAAAATACTGAAGAAAAGCTGTGAACAAGCAAGTGTAGGAGACTCAAATAAAAGCTGATTCTAGCCCACTTTGTACCTGGATGCTTGTGCTTTTGGTTTCTTCTCATGCTTATTGATAAGGCACCTTCAGGAAGTGACAGTTGTGATGAGGATTCTGTTGTTAAATAGCAAAGAGAGATAAAAAATGGATTTGAAAAAAAAAAAGATAATGGTTGGAGACAGCACCGAAGGCTTTATTGGGCAAAAACATGACTTTACTGTAAAGTTTGTATGTACCCTCAAATAATTTAATTTTTGTTGGCTGAAGCAACATCTTTGTGGTGTATTACTATATCTTTATTGTATTCTGCCACAACACTGACAGCAAAGCTGTTACAGCAGAGGTAAGTACCTATTATATATATATTAAGAGTTCCTACAGCAGAAATTTTCTTTTTCCAAATGCTGGGAGAAGAGGAAACCTGAAAATTGCCTTATAGACTAACGTTCTGTGAGTTTTCTAGAAGCATGTAATTTCAATGTTGTAATGATGGCCATCACCTTGTCACGGAGGGGATTTTCTGCCTCCTATCTCTTGTACTACAGTATCACGGAATCACAGAATACATCTGGTTCGAAGAGAACTCAAACATCATGCAGTCCAACCTATGACCCAGCACTGAAGGGTCAACACTAAACCATGGCTGCTTGAACAGCCCCAGGAATGATGGCTCCACCACTGCCCTGAGCAGACCATTCCAATGTTTGAGAACTCTTTCAGTGAAAAAAGTATTTCCTAATATTCAGCCTGAACCTTCTCCACCACATCTTGCAGCTATTTCCTCTAGTCCTGTTGCTTGACATCAAGGAGAAGAGGCTGCTCTCTCCTTGCTCCAGAGTCCCATCAGGTAGTTGTAGAGAGCAATGTGGTCTCCCCTCATCCTTCTCTTCTCCAGACTGAACACCTCCAGCTTCCTCAGATGCTTCTCACAAATCATGTGCTCCAGATCCTTCACCGGCTTTGTTGTTCTTCTCTGGACAAGCTCCAGCACCTCAATATCCCTCTTATAGAGAGAGGTCCAGAACTGAGCACAGTATTTGAGGTATGGCCTCACCAGCACTGAGCATTGAGGGATGATCTTCTCCCTCTTCCTGATGGCCACAGTGTTTCTAATCCAAGCCAGGATGCCACTGCCCTCTTTGGCCACCTGGGCACACTGCTGACTCATGTTCAGTCGAATGTCAACCAAGACCTTCAGATCCCTCTCCAGGCTGCAGCTTTCTAGCCACACATCCTCAAATTACAACATGGGGGATATTTATGGGTTTGTATTTCACTATCAAAGCACTTTAAAAACATCAACAAAATGAATTGCTCAAAGAGCCAGAAGAGTTAGTTAGATGAATGATGTCTTTATTGAAGTCAATATAAGGGTAATGGGAACTATCTCTTCTTTTTATGAATGTTCTTTATTTTAAGAAAAGTGCTAATTGACATTAATAAAATTGCAGCTTCTGTATCACAACATTTTTCTCTTCCTGGAAAATCCCACATTGATATTTTTCTCTGGATTTTTTTTATCCTTCCATTTGTATGTCCCAGGTTGAGGCTAGAGGGTTAAAAAAAATGCTCTGGGGACTAGAAGATTGTTATTCAATCCTGTAATACTGCTATCTTGGTATAAGCTCACAACAAGGTCAGTTCATTCTCCTTTCCTCCTCCTCCTGCCCTGGGTGTGTGGCAGGACCCAATCTATCAGGAACATGTAAGCAGTAGGCCTTTTGGCTGGCATTGGGGAAGGGGGGGAGGATTGGAGCACTGGGGAAGGTAGATTTAGTTTTTCTGGGGATGGGGAAACTTCAAGTGGGTTGCCATGGATGGGAAAATCGCTTTGTAATATCTGCCGCTGTATCTCTCTCTCTCTAAATACAATTCTGTATTTCTGTCCAATTTGATCTGAGAGTTTAATTTCTGTCGCCTATCTTTGGGAAACCCACGACATTGTATCTTTCTCAAAGTAAGAATAATTAGTGTTGCTATAATCAACTCTGCATTAAAGAATATCACTGCTAAAGCAGTAGAGAAGTGGTGGAGTCCCTAGAATTTGAAAACTCTGTAGATGTGATGCTGTGGAATGTGGTTTAGTGGTGGCCTGGCAGTGCTGGGTCAATAGCTGGACTTCATCTTAACGGTCTGTTCCAATCAAAAAGACTCTCTGTGGTTCTATGATTGTATGTGTTGGGCAAAATTCATTAAAAAAAAATATATATATAGGAACAGCTGAACAAATCAGTTCACTTTCTAATCTGTTGGCCTTTTTTTTTTTCTTTTGGATGCTGCTGTCCATGTCCTCATTTAAGGTTTAAATAAAACCTTGGCATGAGAAGAGTGACTTGGAAGGTGAGGAAAAGAAGAAGGAAACATCTCTCCTTTGGCATGGCACATACAAGTGGGTGCTTCCTTACTGTCCTCTGTGCAGACAGTGTCTCAAAGCAGTAAGAGGCTGGAGGTAGCAAATAAAAGGCAAGGCTGGTCAGACACAGGATTTTTTTTAATCTGCCAACAAAAGCAAAGGTAATGACACTAACAAGCAGAGAGTCATTTCATGGAGGAAAAATTATTGTACTGGAAAATGCTGCTTTGACGAAATTTAAATTCTTGTTGAAGACATGCAGATCTTGTATTTTCTGACAAAAACCTGGCAGGACAGCTGCCAGTTCACCCACCTCCCCAACAGCTTTCCTGGCAGCCCTGGGAGACCCAGCTCGCGTCAGGCCTCCCAGCACTTCCAGGCTTCCTGCTGCAGATGCGAGAGGCTTGCAGCAGCCCTGGATGCTGGGACTGCCAAGCACCCAGTTGTATGGCAGAAAGCCTGGGAACAGGTTATCAGGTCTCTGAGCAACCTGAGATGCCTCATGAGTTTATGATGAAAAGATATATTACAGAATCAGAGAATGATGGGGATTGGAAGAGACCTCTGTACATCATCCAATTCAACCCCTCTGCTCAAGGACGGTCACTCATAGCTGGCTGACAAGATTCACAATGTCCAGGCATGTTTTCAATCTTTCTAGAGAAGACTGCACAACCTCTCTGGGCAGCCTGCTCCAGGCCTCTGGCACCCTCACACCAAAGGATTCTCCTGCTCATATGGAACCTCTTGGTTTCCAGTTTATGCCTCTTGTCCTTTCTTCTGTCACTGTGCAGAAGAACCTGGCCCCAACCTGTTTCCTTCTGCCCCTTAGATATTGATTAACATTGAGAAGATCCCCAAATCTCAGGCTGCTCTTCTCCATGCTGAACAGCTTCAGCTTTTCCTCCTCACAGAGATGCTCCAGGCCTCTCAGCATCTTCACAGTATCCACACATCTTTCTTCAGCAGTTTCTTGTGTCTCTTACACTTGGGAGCCTGTAACTGGACACATTACTTCTGATGTGGCTTCACAAGGGCAGAGTGGAAGGAAAGGGCAACTTCCCACAACCCAGCGTTCACACTCTTAATACAGACCAGGGTGCCTATTGGCAAGAGCACACTGCTGGTACATGGTAAACTTGTGCCATGGCACTCCCAGGTCCTTCTCTGTACTGTTACAGAAGGTTATTCCTCCCCAGGTACAGGACTTCACACTTATTCTTCATGAGGTTCACCTCCACCCAGCTCTCTATTCTGTCAAGACCTGGCTGACAGACAGGACTGCCTGATGGAGTGCCAGCTACTCCTCCAATTTCTGTATTACCAGCAAACTTTGATAGGACTTGGTTTGGATTGGGCAAGCCTATGTAAATGTCCAACTCCTTAGGGTCTCTGCCCATGGACTCTGAGGCTGGAATACTCCCGGCTTCAGGGGTGATAGTCTCTGACCGCAGCTGCTGGGTCCAGGGAACTCGCAGGCAGGATTTGCTGGCGGGTCAGAGGGAAGACAATCCTCTGCAGACAAATAGGTCTGCTCCTGGTATCTCGTGGCTATGGCACACATCAGGGAATAAGGCAATGGGCATGCAGTGGGATGCACGGCTGCACCGGGAGTCTGAGCAGGACTTTACGGATAAAGGCAGACTTGAGTGAATGCACCGTCGAGCAAAAGAGGAATGCTGCCACGTGAATGCATGTCTATTTATTAACTGTGGGCCGAGATCAATGGTCTCATTGGCCACCAATAACCAATCAGGCTTGCAGCCAACCAATCTTGCCATAATAGGCAAGGAGCCACAGGCCTGGACTTTCCAAATATGGGGTTCACATGGGCCTAGCACTCGGCAAGCGTGAGCTGTGCACGTGGGGGCTTACACAACCTAAAGCCTGGGCAGGCCAGACTCCACAGCACCAGGCACGTTGTGCCCCTCTGTGCT
>WAAF01001098.1:0-10396 GCA_013400475.1 Tricholaema leucomelas | reverse complement strand
GTATAGGCTGGATGTTAGGAGGAAGTTCTTCACAGAGCGGGTGATTTGCATTGGAATGGGCTGCCCAGGGAGGTGGTGGAGTCACCATCATGGAGATGTTGAAGAAAAGCCTGGATGAGGCACTTAGTGCCATGGTCTAGTCAACTGGATAGGGCTGGGTGTTAGGTTGGACTGGATGATCTTGGAGGTCTCCTCCAACCTGGTTGATTCTGTTCTATTCTACCTCAGAATGAGAAAGCTATGTTGCTCTTCCAAAAGTAACTACTTGTGACACGTTTTGCATTTATCACTACGTATATGTGGATAAATGGAAGCAGCTCAATGTTTTTGTTTCAGTCATATTTTCTATTTTATGTTTATATTTTGTTTAAAACTTTAGTATTGAAATCAAAAGCCAGGAGGGGGAGACACCTATAAGCAAAAGATTCATCACGCTAGTCTTTTGGGGTCAATTCTGCTCTTCCTAGCTCTGTTCACAGAATCACAGAATGTTAGAGGTTGGAACAGATCTCAAAATACTATCAAGTTCAATCTCCCTGCCAGAGCAGGATCATTTATGCCAGATTACACAGGAACACATCCAGGCAGGTTTTGAATGTCTTCAGAGCGTGAGACTCCACAACTTCCCTGAGAAGCCTGTTCCAGTGTTCCGTCACCTTCACAGCAAAGAAATTTTCCCTCACGTTTACATGGAACTTCCTATGCCTCAACTTCCACACATTGCCCCTTGTCCTGTCGTTGTGCATCACCACACAGAGCCTCTCCCCTCTCTGAGTCCTATTCTCAGCTAAAGAGCCCCAGCTGCCTCAGTCTCTCCTCATAAGGAAGGTGTTTCACGACATCATTTTTGTGGTTCTGTGATGGACTCTTTCAAGCAGTTCCCTGTTGCTGATTGGTTAGTCAGGATGGGGAAGTGTATAAGCTGCTGAGATGAGTCACAAAATTTTCAGCCATAAAAGTCAAGGCTTTGCTTTCAGTTATAAACTGATAATAAATGAGAGCCGGGTGTTCAGTCTTTGATTTGGCTACTGCTCAGGGCTTTTTTACTTTATTTTACTTCTGCAAGGGTGGAATTGACTTGTCAGTGGAGTCTTTAGAACATCAGATACAATATTTCCTTGGTTTCTTCCTCAGTCATTAATAAATTCAAGAAATACTGGGAAATATATAAATAGCTGCCAAATGTGAAGCAGATAGAGCTTCATTGAATGTAAAGTTATTCTACTTAAAATAAGTCTTTCTTTCACAGTATCTTTCCTCTTTCATCCTTTTCCCCTCACATTTCCAGCCATCTGATTCTCCTATCCATAATATGTCTTTGCAGCTGATTCAAGGCTCTAATCATTCCTACTGAGAAAATTAGCTATCACTAATGGGATGATACTGGTCTCAGATTTCTGCTGCTCTCACATCTATTAGACATTCTCAATACTGGGAAGGGTTTTCACAAACAGTTTTCTGCATCTACCAGAAATATTCTGGTAGTAATATGTAGGTATAAGGAAGAGCCAATCTTAAAAGTCACCCTTTGTAAGCAGCATTTTGTGCAGAAACAAGCACTGGCACCACTAATGCACACAGAATCCCTGCCTAAAAGGTCTTTTCCAGATGTAAAAATGTTCTTCAAAGTTTTAGGAATTCTGACTGCTACCAGAGAATTGCTAAAAGCATGATTTGTTCTTGTCATCATCTTTGAGGGAGGTCTGAGACGGTAGCTGATCTGAAAGCATGCACGCAGATTCATTGTGGAGAAAGAAGCTGGAGCTACCCAAATTTTTAGGAAGCAGGAAGACAGTCATATCATAGAATCATAAAGTCATAGAATCATAAAGTCATAGAATCATAGAGTCGTAGAATCATAGAATCAGTCAGGGTTGGAAGGGACAACAAGGATCATGTAGTTCCAACTCCCCTGACATGGGCAGGGACACCCTACGTTAGATCAGGTTGGCCACAGCCCCATCCAACCTGGCCTTAAACACCTTCAGGGACAAGGCCTCAACCACCTCCCTGGGCAACCCATTCCAGGCTCTCACCACTCTCATGCTGAACAACTTCCTCCTCACAGCCAGCCTGAATCTACCCATTTACAGCTTCGTTCCTTTCCCTCTAGTCCTGTCACTCCCTGATAGCCTGTGATGGTTTGGATGTTACTCACCACCTACGCACTTTGTGGATCACCCAGACCAGACTTACCCAGCTCTGGAAATTGAATGAAGCTTTTATATTTACAGTTTAGCACAATATACAAGCAGATATTTACAATATATACAGCTATACACAGAAATATACAAGTTGAAAGGTAATACAGAAACACAACAGCCCTCGCTAATACAGAAACTTGAGTCCCCAGGAGGGGCTCCCAACTGCCCTTCCACCTTCTCCCACCCCTCTTCTCTTAACCCAGATGTTGCCTTGTGTCCAAGGAAGAATGGAGTGTCAGCCAGTGGGGTTAAGAAGCAGCTAGATTAATCAGGTTAGGCTAGAGAGAGAAAAATGCAGACCACAGCCCAGACAGAGAGCGACTGCTTTATCTGTGTTTGGATTCCTGCTCTTACACCTCTCAGCAAGACTATGAAGGAAGTAGACATCACCATTGTTTCCCTTTCACAGCCTGTAATCTAGTTCTTCTCACCAAAACATTCTAGCTAGCTTCAAACCAGCACAAAGACCCTCCCCAGCTTTTTTGTAGGCCCTCTTCAGATACTGAAAGGTATCTGACCACAATAAGGTCACCTCAGAGCCTCCTCTTCTCCAGACTGAACAGCCCTAACTCTTTCAGTCTGTCCTCATAGCAGAGCTGCTCCAGCCCTCTGATCATCCCAGTGGCCCTTCTCTGGACATGCTACAGTGCGTCCACATCCTTCTTGTAATGGGGGCTCCAGAACTGAATTCAGTACTCCAGGTGGGGGCTCACCAGAGCAGAGGGAGAGAATCACCTCCTTCACCATCCTGGCCACACTTCTGATGCAGCCCAGGATCTGTTTGGCCCTCTGGGCTGCAAGTGCACACTGCTGGCTCACATTGAGCTTCTTGTCCACCAGCACACCCAAGTCCCTCTCTTCAGGGCTGCCACTCACTTCCCAGCCTGTATTTGTGTTTGGGATTGCCCCAGCCCAGACACAGGACACTGCACTTGGTCTCGTTGAACCTCATGAGGTTCAACCTCTTCAGCCTGTCAAGGTCCCTCTGGCAAGCATCTCTTCCTTCCAAAGTGTCTGCTGCACCACACAGCTTGTTTTTATCAGAAAACTTGCTAAAAGTGCACTCAGTGCCACTGTCCATGTCACCAACAAAGATGTTGGACAAGACTGGTTCCTGGACTGATCCCTGAGGAACTCCGCTTGGACATGGACCCATTGACAGCCACTTTTTGAGTGTGGCCATCAAGCCAGTTCTTTATCCATCTAGTGATCCATATATTCTTTTCCAGCTCCATTCACTTCATCCATATATGTGGGGACTGGGCACAGTCTGATCATATGCTTGGATACTAGGAAAAAAATATTTCTGAAGGAATGGTCAGACATTGGAAGGGCCTGCAGAGGGAAGTGATGCAGTCACCATTCCTAGAGGTGTTTAAAAGATATGTGGACATGGATCTTCAGGACATGGCTTAGTGGTCACTATAGAGTAGTGTGAAGTCAATAGTTGGACTTTTTCTTAAAGGTCTTTTCCAACAAACTATTCTATGATTGTGTAAGAGAGTGGTAGTATAAGGAGAATCACTCTCAAACATCCGTCAGCTGCTGTTTGCTTGGTCCCAAACACGGTATTAGCAAGTCAATGAATTCCTGTTAGTTTAATCTACACATTTTGTAAGACCAGTGCCACTCTTCTACCATCAAACCCAAAATGAACCCATGCTTAAAATATTAGTGAGAGTGTTTAACACAAGGATTCAATTTCTTTGGCAGAACCACGTAGAAAAATTTGCACAGTGCCTGCTTAAGTTTTGCTTGCTCTAGGTAATGATATTAGTCTCCCACCTACATGAGAGTTAAATTCATTTATGAATATTTAAAATAAAAATTAAAATGTTGGTAGTTAAGTAAGAAAAAAAATGTAATCTATTCTATTTATCATTAATCAAATAGAATAGGGAGGAAAACACAGCAGAGCAACACCGTGATGCTAGCAGATTTTTTTACTTCTCTTTTCCTTCTTGTGACAAATTTCACAACCTCTTCAATCTGCCCTTTTCACAAAGTCTGCAGCTTCTCTCTTCCATTTTTTCCTGGTAAAGCTGAGAAAACATATTTCTTTTCCATTCCCCAATGGTAGCTAATATTTCTGTGGGGTGAAGCTTATATCACTACACTGTTTGGGAAACATACCAAATAGAAGATCCATTCCCTGGCCAGTGAAGTTAGAGAGGGACTATCTAACTGTTGGTATTTCTGCCACCCCAGCCCACAACATCCTGAACTGTTTTCTAGGTCTGAACTCATCCCTTCAGCCTCGTTCTTTTACTTAACCGAAGACTTCTTATCTCCGTGGATGTTCAGCATTTTCAGTCCAATACTGTCTTGTCCATCAAGCACCCCATGACCCCATGAAGTCACTATTTGACCTGGACATCTGTGTCAGGTCCTGCATCCTGCTTGTGATCCCTTTCTGCAGTGGAAATGCTTCAGCTGAAATGACCACCTAATGTTACTAGAAATGAGGCAGAGACTGAAGGAAAAGTGAGACAGGAAAAAAAAGTGGATCAACATGATCTGAACAAAAGTGAATCCAAATGAGGTTTACAGCACCTTTTTTTTCCCTGAAGTTTTACTTCTTAACCATTTCTTCTAGAAGTGTGGAAGTCAAATGTTGCAAGTGGAGTTGCTAATGGATTCCTACAAGAAGAATTTGTTCTCCATAGCTTTATATGATATTAGTTATTTTTATGCCTTTTTTTTCCTCTTTTTTTTTTTTTTTTTTCCATTGTTGATGCTGTACAGGCAAAGATGATAAAAGAGATAATTTGAGGGCAAATTTGTACCTTAAAAGTCAAAAACATTTTTTTAAAATATATTTTTTCCCCTTATGGAAGGCTCCCTGGGGAATATAATACAGGGAATCTCAGGCAGTTCACCAGTAACTGTCATATATATCTGTCTGCTATTAAAAAAAAAAAAAAAAAAAAAAAAAAAATAATTATATNAAAAAAAAAAAAAAAAAAAAAGGAAAAATAATTATAAATCAATAGTTTTCTCTTAAAAGAGAGAAAAACCTAAGAACTAAATTAAAAAAAATGTCTCCTTGAGGACCAGGGAGGGGAAGGTCAGAGTAGCTTGCTGGTTTTCAAGCCTAGCTGGCTGTTTTCTGATGGTAAATACCCTAAGCAATGGCTATTTAGTCCCCAGAAAAAGATACCAGAGAGCCTTCTGTATTCCACCTTGCCCTCCACTATGACACTAAGGGCTAGAATTTATTTATTTTTCTCTGAGAAAGACAAAGTGTTTAGAATGAAAATGAACCGTCTTACCCCTAACATACCACAACACTTACATCTGCAGACTTACACAAACTTGTGTTAAGTGATATCCTTCATAGCTGGAATCTATGCAGTATGGTTTTCTTGGGACCGTGCAAAGCAGAGAAGATTTCACCCAGCCTGTTTGCTTCTCTGCAGTACCACAGTCTCAATGTCCACTTCATCAAATACAACAAAATGCCACACTTCAGTGGTAACTCCATATTTACTGGCCATACAGCACCGCCAGGCAGAACGAATCAGAAACTGTTCTTTCCGAGGATAGGTGTCCATGGAAAGAGCATGCAAAGCTGTTGTCTCTGCTTTGGGTTCCACCTTGAACCTTTCTTTGTTTAAATTCATTTTCATTCTATAACAAATATCTCCAGTTGAATATTTGAGTTATTCTTATTGCTTGGAAAAGCTTTGATCATTCCTATTAAGTCATGTGAAGGTAAAAATCCTTTCCATTTATTGTCAGTGAAGTCTGGATGGAGAATGTTTTAATTCTTCTTCATTTTATTTTTTTTTTTTAATCAAGATGTTTCTGTACCAATACAGAAATGGAGAGATGGAAAATCCTCACCACTGCACTTTGACTAGCTTCACAAGAAGAAATAAGGGAAAACTATAAAAGAGTTTTTAAAAAATCAACAAATTTAAGTCATAACACATCTGTTATATGAATACTTGTACTACTGAATGTATAGAAGCTGCTGGTGAGATGACAGGACTAACTTTCACCTATGAGGAGAACACAAAATTCTAGAGTCATCTAGATCCAAAGAGATCTTTCAAGGTCAACTGGTCCAACGGTCTTCTCAAATAAAGCTAATTTAGATCAGGTTGCTAAGGTAGTTGTGCAACCAAGTTTTGTGTAGAGTCAAGGATGCACATTTAACACCTTTCAAAACAGTCTAGGTTAGTATGTCATTTTATATTCATTTATGAAGGGATAGAGCGTACCATCAACAAGTTTGCTGATGATAAGAAACTGGGAGGATTGGCTGATAAACCACCAGGTTGTGCTGCCATTCAGTGGGATCTGGACAGGCTGGAGAGCTCGGCAAAGGGAAACTTTATGAGGTTTCACAAAGGTAAGTGTAGAGTTTTGCACCTGAGGAGGAACAATCCCAAGCAACAGTACAGACAAAACTGATCTGCTGGAAAGCATCTCCATGGATAGACACACTGAAGTCATGGCGGGCAATAGTTTATCCGTGGGACAGTAATGTGACCTTGTGGCCAATCAAGATAATAATGTTATCCTAGTGTGCATGAAGAAGAGTGTGCCCATCAGGTCAAGGGAGGGTACCCTCCCCATCGACTCTGCTCTAGTGAGGTTGCATCTGGAATATTGTGTCTGGTCTCCTTACCAGGGAGGTGGTGGAGTCATCATCCCTGAAGGTGCTCAAGAAAAGACTGGATGAGGCACTTATTGCCATGGTCTACTTGACTGATAGAGCTGNAGGGAGGTTGTGGATGCTTCCTCCCTGGAGGTGTTTAAGGTCAGGCTGGATGAGGCCTTGGGCGAGCTGCTCTAGTGGGAGGTGTCCCTGCCTGTGGCAGGGGGTTGGAGCTGGATGATCCTTGAGGTCCCTTCCAACCTAAACCATTCTATGATTCTATGATTCTATGATTCTATGACAGAATGTCCAATGAAGTGCTATGAGGACAATAAAGAGACTGGAACATCTGTCTGATAAGGAAAGGCTGAGCAACCTGGGGCTATTTAGAGGAGAAGATTGAGAAGAGATCTTCTTAATGTTTACAAATATCTGAAGAGTGGGTGTCAAGAAGACAAGACCAGTCTCTTTTCAGTTGTGTCCTGTAATAGGACAAGAGACAGTGGCCAGAAACTGGGTCACAGAACTTTTCACTTCAAAATGAGGAGAAACTTTACTGTAAAAGTGACAGAGCACTGAAACAGGCTGTCCAGAGAGGCTGCAGAGTCTCCTTCCCTGGATTTTCAAGACTTATGTGGACACATTCCTGTGTAACCTGTCCCAGGTGATTCTGCTTTGGCAGGTGGTTAGGACTCTACGATCTGTGGCAGTCCCTTCCAACACTTAACCTTCTATGATTCTGTGATTCAGGAGTGTTAATTTGAAGTGTTACTGTTAATCATCCTCAGTTTCTGTGCTTGGACTTGCTTTGTGGAGTAGTACTGGGGAGAAAACTTAGATTTCCATTCCCTGGAAATTAAATGTAAAACAAGGTTCAGGAGAGCATTTAAACCACTCAACCAAAACAGGCATTCAAGCCACAGGTACAAGCTAGAGCTGTCTTAATTAGAGCCTCTCAAAACACACAATCTGTTGGATTCTCTGGCACCAGGAATTTAACATCAGAGGTCCTTCTGTTTGTCTCAAACTACTACTTTGATTAATATAGACCAATTTCTGTGGTAAATCTGGTAAAACAAACAAACAAGAAAACAAAAAAATGCAACAAAACAAAACAAAACAACAACAAAAAAAAAAAACACCAAACAACTGATCCTGGAACAAGACCTACCACCCAGCTTAGTTTTTCAGCTGTTTTAGAGAGCAAAGAGCTTTCCTCTCAGCCTCCTTTTCTCCAGGCTGAACAATCCTGTTTTCTCAACTGCTCCTCTAAAGACCCATTCTCTAGATCAACTTAATTGCTCTTCTCTGGACCTGCTCTAGTATCTCAATATCTTTCTTCAAGGGAGAGGCCCAAAACCAAACACAGATAATATTGAAAGAGAGGAATAAACTAAATTAAGACGATGGTAGAAACACTAATAAAAATTCATTAGAAAAAAAGAAACTGGATGACAGGACAATGTTGGTTAAGTTGGAAGTCAAACAGTAAACAGATATATTTTCTTTCCACTCCAAGTATGTAAGTCTTTTTCATGCTAATGAAAGATATACATTCAATGAGAGAAAATACTCTTTGAGGAAACCAGGCAATTCCATTCTTAGCCTATTTTACAGACTAAATAGAAAAAAAGGAGTAGGAAGTACTATATGTGTGAAGAGCCCTGTAAAAGAGCCAAATCTTTGATAATGGGGCAAAATGATAACTAGAATTTTAAGGGTTTGGGGGCAGGTATTATGGACTGAAGAGGCAAGTTCTGAGAGCTTCCCTTTTCCAACTGGCATTAATTTTCCTGGGTTCAGATTTAGCCAGCTGCTCTTCATCCAGGTGCTGATTTTGGCTGGAGCACCAGGAGGATAACTGCTATATCCTGTGAAGCATGAAGCAGACTATTTGCATAGTCTTTTATGCTTCCCAGAGAATTCAAAATATATAGTGGAAAATAATGATGGTATCATGTCAATCAACTCACTAAGTGTCAGAAAATCTGCAGTGTCATTGGCTTTCTTTGTCAACAGAAGAACTCTTGTCATTATGATCCAGTTGGCTCTTTGTTTGGCTGAATTATTTAGGAATGTTGTTTTGTATCTAAATACCAACAGTAATGAACCTCACTAGACTTCCTGATCATCAGAGCTAGACTGTGGCTTCCACAATGAGCATATCAAAAAATATAAGAATATCAAGCATTACCTGAGTGTCAGACACCCCAGAGAAGGGGTCATTCATTAAAACTTATCTACAGGAGGAATGAAGAGATGCCATTTGTAGCTCAGCCAGGTCTCTAGCAATCTCCCTTCTACATTCCATATTGAATTTACATTACTTTCTAAAATAATACAAATTGTAATATTTATTAAAATAAGTCAAAAAACAAACAAAATTTCTTACTCAGTACTCCTGCATCTCAGTGAGTATGTACTTGAGCTTAAGACTGTCACTGAGGCTGCTATAACGTGTTTTCCCACAAGAACAACTGCAAACATAGTTGTCTATGATCCATTTTAAAGAGCTAGCATAAGCCCACTGAGAAAACATGAGAAAATTAGTTAGGATAAATAAACAGATATATTCCTACTGATAATTATGGCAGTGGTAAACCAGTGTGAACATGGACTTAAACAATAATACTGCTATTTAGGAAAAATAAAATTTTTCATGGGAGATGCTCAAGATATTGGAATTTTTACTTTCTTTTGTTGTTTCCGGTGTTGTGTTTCTTTTCATTTGTTTATTTGTTTGCTTTTCAAGCTTCAAATAGTTTCTATGATTCAGTATATTATTCTGACAAGGGTACCTGGGCCATATTGCAGTGTTTTTCATGCTTAGTTCTAATATTTCTATCTTTTGTAAAGGACAGTTTCCTAAAAATCACGCAGTATTTGTCAGAAGTCTTCTCCCATCATCCACAGGTTAGAAGATGACAAAGGCAAGTCAGCAAAATTTCCACAAAGCTTCCATTTTGCCACCTGTTCACATAAAATGTCTTAGAATCACAGCATCAACCAGATTGGAGGAGACCTCCAAGATCATCCAGGCCAACCTATCACCCAGCCCTAACCAATCAACTAGTCCATGGCACTAAGTGCCTCATCCAGGCTTTTCTTTTTCTTGGAAAAAACATAGGCCTTGAACAAGGCAGGCACAAGCTAAGTGTGTGTACCTTACCACAGGACCCTGGGCAGGCCAGACTCAGTGGCTACAGCTTCTTTTGTGTCCTTTTCCCATGCTTGCCTCTCATGAAGCAGAAAAACATGCCTAGGAAAGACAGTGCATGTATAAGCCTATTTTAGGCCTATCAGGCCTACCACAACACCTGTATCAGGAACAATGTGGCCAGCAGGACAAGGGAGGTTATTCTGCCCCTGTACTGGTGCCCTGTGGCCACAGGTCAGGCCACACCATGAGTATTGTGTCCAGTTCTGGGACCCTCAATTCAAGAGAGATGTTGAGATACTGGAACTTGTCCAGAGAAGGGTGATGAAGTTGGTGAGGGGCCTGGAGCACAGCCCTTTGAGGAGAGGCTGAGGGAGCTGGGGCTATTTAGCCTAGACAAGAGGAGGCTCAGAGGTGATCTCATTGCTG
>WAAF01001097.1:32311-50991 GCA_013400475.1 Tricholaema leucomelas | reverse complement strand
CCTGGCTGCTCTCAGCCACTCTGTCCCCAGCCTGTAGTGCTGCTTGGGGTTGTTGTGGCCAGAGTGCAGAACCCTGCACTTGGCCTTGTTCAGTCTCATCCCATTGGCCTCTGCCCACCCATCCAGCCTGGCCAGGTCCCTCTGCAGGGCTCTCCTACCTTCCAACAGCTCCACACCTGCTCCTAGCTTGGTGTCATCTGCAAACATACTGATGCTGGACTCAATCCCCTGCTCCAGATCATCAGTAAAGATGTTGAACAGGACTTTCCCCAGCACTTCTCCTTGGGGAACAGCACTAGTGCCAGCTGCCAGCTGGATGTGGCACCATTTACCACCACTCTCTGGGCCAAGGTTGACAGTTGGACTTGATGACATTAGAGGTCATTTCCAAATGAAACAATTCTATAAAGCAGTAACTAGACAGTGACAAGTCAGTGACTGAAGTTGAACTCAGGCTGATAAAACTCAGCCCTCCAAATGCAGGGCACACTGGGGCCTCGTTGCTTAGTCAGTGCTGTTCTAGCAGCAAGGCTGTCTTGGGGAAATGAAGTGGAAAACAAGGCTGCAGTTTAAACCACCTACACAAGACTCTGCATAAATGGATCAAGGAGTAACAAGGTGAGCAGACAAGTACAACATGCCACAGTGCGTGGCAAGAGGGGAACAGACTGGCTTGGCTTAGCTTCCTAACTAAAACTGTCCCCAGGAAATGAGACCAGAGGATGCTCAGAGGGCTGCAGCAGCTCTGCTGTGAGCACAGACTGAAAGAGTTGGGGCTGTGCAGGCTGCAGAAGAGGAGGCTCCCAGGTGACCTTCTTGTGGCCTTCCAGGATCTGGAAGGAGCCTCCACAAAAGCTGGGGAGGGACTTTTTAGGCTGTCAAGGAGTGCCAGGACTGGGGGGAATGGAGCAAAGCTGGAGGTGGGGAGATTGAGAGTGGAGGTGAGGAGGAAGTTGTTGAGCATGAAAGTGGTGAGAGCCTGGAATGGTTTGCCTGGGGAGGTGGTTGAGGCCCCATGGCTGGAGGTGTTTAAGGCCAGGCTGGCTGAGGCTGTGGGCAGCCTGCTCTAGGGTAGGGTGTCCCTGGCCATGTCAGGGGGGTTGGAAGTGGCTGATCCTTGTGGTCCCTTCCAACCCTGACTGATTCTATGATTGTCTGCAGCCTGGAGAAGTGAAAGCTTCCAGGAGACCTTCAAATGGCCTTCCAGGATCTGAAGGAGGCTACAGGAGAGCTGCAGGAGGGACTATTGACAAGGTCTTGTCATGCTAGGACGAAGAGGAATGGGTTTAAAGTGGCAGAGGAGAGATGGAAAGTGGATGTTAGGAAGAAGTTGTTTGCAGTGAGGGTGGTGAGACACTGGCACAGGTTGCCCAGGGAGGTTGTGGAGCACAGAAGGTGACCTTTGATCACCAGACTGGATGGTCTTAGAGATTTCTTCCAACCTGGTTGATCCTATTCTATTCTGTGCTTCTATGCTCCACAACCTCCCTGGAGGTGCTCAGGACCAGGTTGGATGAGGCCTGTTCTAGTGGGAGGTGTCCCTGCCAGTGGCAGGGGTTGGAACTGGCTGAGCTTTGCGGTCCCTTCCAACCTAAACCATTCTGTGATTCTATCAGATATGATTGTTGTAACAAAGAAAGACTGAGAGCCCTGGGGCTGCTCAGTCTGGAGAAGAGAAGGCTGAGAGGAGACCTGAGCAATGGCTGTAAATACCTGAGGGGTGGGGGTCAAGTGCCTGGGGCCAAGCTCTTTTCCCTGCTCAGCAGCCATAAGACAAGGAGCAGCAGCTACAAACTGGAACAGAGAACATGAGGAGAAACTTCTTTACAGTGAGGGTGCCAGAGCCCTGGAGCAGGCTGCCCAGAGAGGTTGTGGAGTCTCCTTCTCTGGAGACTTTCAAAACCTGCCTGGATGCATTCCTGAGCAAACTTACCCTAGGGGATCCTGCCTTGGACAGCAGGGGGTTGGACTCGATCTCTGGAGGTCCCTTCCAGCCTCTGAAGTTCTGTGGTTCAGTGACTTGTAAAACACTGAAGGCAATTGCAGCACGAGGAGAGAGGATGTGGATAGTAGATGCTTAATGAAGTCCTCCAAATGGAGATGAGATGGTTTAGATCAGCTGCAGAGCACAGATGCTTCTCAGTGGGGTGCTCATCTGCTTTGTGAAAAGCTGGCTGGGTTGTGTTCAATTTGGGCATAGAATCAGTCAGGGTTGGAAGGGACCACAAGGATCATCCAGTTCCAACTCTCCTGCCATGGGCAGGGACACCTCATGCTAAATCAGGCTGGCCACAGCCTCATCCAGCCTGGCCTTAAACACCTGCATTCAGTTTTGGGCTCCCCAGTTGAAGAGGGATCTGCTGAAGAGAGTTCAAGGGAAGACTGTGAGGATGGTGAGGGGGCTGGAGAACTGCCTGATGAGAAGAGGCTGAGGGACCTGGGGCTGTTCAGTCTGGAGAAGAGAAGACTGAGAGGGGATTGAATCTATGTATAACTATCTGAGGGCTGGGGGTCAGGAGGCAGGGGGACAGGCTCTGCTCACTGCTCCCTGGGATAGGACAAGGAGCAATGGATGGAAGCTGCAGCACAGGAGGTTCCAGCTCAACACAAGGGGCAACTTCTTTCCTGACAAGGTTACAGAGCACTGGCACAGGATGCCCAGAGAGGTTGTGCAGTCTCCTTCTCTGGATCCTTTCCAGGCCTGTCTGGATGTGTTCCTGTGTGCCCTGAGCTAGATTGTATGGTCCTGCTCTGGCGGGGGGTTGGACTGGATGATCTCTTTGGGTCCCTTCCAACCCCTGACATCCTGTGAGCCTGTGACCTCCAGCGATGAGGCTTCCACCACCTCCCTGGGCAACCCATTCCAGGCTCTCACCACTCTCACGCTGAACAACTTCTTCCTAACATCCAGTCTGAACCTCCCCATTTCTAACTTGGTTCCGTTCTCCCCAGTCCTATCACTCCCTGACAGCCTAAAAAGTCCCTCCCCAGCTTTCTTGTAGCCCCCTTAGGATACTGACTTGACACAATAAGGTCACCTTGGAACCTTCTCCTCTCCAAACTGAGCAGCCCTAACTCCCTCAGTCTTACATACCTACGTGTGGGTCAGAGAGTGGAGAGTTCTCCAAGAGCCAGAGAAGGGATGAAGCTGCTGTCTTGAGAACTGTAGAATCATAGGTTTGCTTCAGTTGGAAGAGAGCTAACAACACTGTGGCTGTTAAACCATGTCCCAGAGTGCCATGGGCACATCTTCCTTGCACAAATCTCTCTTATCCTAACTATTTGCAGTAACACCATGAACAGAGTAGTAGGAGTTGGAAGTGATCTCTGGAGATCATCTAGACTGACCCTCCTGCCAGAGCAAGTTCACCTAGGAAGGGCCTGGAGCCATTTTCCCTGGAGAAGAGCAGTTTGAGAGAGGATCTTCTTAGTGTTGTGGATGCCCCCATCTTGGAGGTGTCCAAGGCCAGGCTGGATGAGGCCTTGAATGACCTGTTCTAGTCAGTGGTACCCAGTGGATGGGATAAAGCACAACAGGCAGACACTGGAACTGAGGAGCTTCCATTTGAAGATGAGGAGAAACTTGTTTGGTGTGAGGGTGCTGGAGCCTTGGAGCAGGCTGCCCAGAGAGGTTGTGGAGCCCCTTCCAACCCAGACCATTCTATGATTCTGTTCTATAAGCCAATCTGTCTCTCTTCAGATTGGAAACTGCTGGTGTAGCAGTGACACAGATGAAAGGCTGATGGGCATTGGGCAGAGGTCATAGCATTCCATGGCAGAGCTGGGCTGGGAAATGGGGGGGGGGTTGAGATGGATAGAGAGATAAAAGTGCTTAAAAACTGCTCCTGGGACCCCAAAAATATGACCTTACTGAGTATCAGTGTTGTGATTCCATGTGGACCTTATTTCACCCCTCCACCCTCATGTATCCCAGTGAGGGTGCTGGAAGCCTGCAGCAGGCTGCCCAGAGAGGCTTTGGAGTCTCCTTCTCTGGAGGCATCCCAACCCCAGCTGGACATTGTGAGGCTGGACAAGCTGCTGTGGGTGCCTCTGCCTTAGCAGGGGGATGTTGTACTGGGTGATCTCCAGAGGTCCCTTCCCACCCCCTGCAGTCTGTGATTTGCTGGTTGGTTTTTGTGGTTGGTTGAATTGTGCCGTGATGATGCAGGCAAAGCCATCAGCAGTAAAGCAGGCACATGGGACACAACCACCACACCTCTTCTGCCTCACACTCTGCCTCAGGGGAGTAAAATCCTCCTGCATGCCACATTCATGCAACAAGCCATGCTGAGGAGGACAGAGTTCCCACTTCTCAGGGTTGCTCTTAACCATAACCTTACAGTTGTAACTATCTTGCTCAACACTCAAGCTGAAGGATGGGAGACAACCTTGTGTGTCTCCTCACGGAGAGCTGCAGAGATTTGGTCACCCTCCACTTGTTTCTGAAGGTGCTGAGGTTTGCCAAGATGCTGTATGCAGATAAGGAACATTTTTCAGTTGCATTAATAACTCTCTGAGGAATATTCTGACATGAATTTATTTCAGCTTTAGGATTTGCATTTGGAATTACCGACCCAGTTTCTTCTCTGTTTCTTTGTCTTTCAAAGCATCTTTGTTCATGTCCCCTGATAGGATAGAATCAACCAGGTTGGAAGAGACCTCCAAGCTCATCCAGCCCTATCCAATCAACCAGACCATGGCACTAAGTGCCCCATCCAGGCTTGGCTTCAACACCTCCAGGGATGGGGACTTCACCACCTCCCTGGGCAGCCCATTCCAATGCCAATCACTCTCTCTGCCAACAACTTCCTCCTAACANGCTCCAGGCCCCTGCCCAGCCTTGCTGCCCTTCTCTGGACACCTTCTAGCACCTCAACATCTCTCTTGAATTGAGGAGCCCAGAACTGGACACAGCACTCAAGGTGAAGGCAATTGGGTCTGTTCAGCCTGGGGAAGAGAAGGCTCCAGGGAGATGTTAGAGACACCTGGGCAACCTGTGCCAGTGTCTCACCACACTCACTGCAAACAACTTCTTCCTAACATCCACTTTCAATCTCCCCTCTGCCACTTTATACCCATTCCTGCAGACCTTGTCCCACTTCAAACCCATTCCTGCAGACCTTGTTAACAGTCCCTCCCCAGCCTTCCTGTAGCCCACTTCAGTTACTGCAAGGCCACTCCATGGTTTCCTTAAAGCATCTTGAAGGTCTCTACCACCCAAAGTGATTCTGTGATTCTAAAGACAGCAGTTGGCATAGATGATCTCTGAATCATAGCATCAAGCAGGTTGGAAGGGACCTCCAAGCTCGTCCAGCCCAACCTAGCACCCAGCCCTGTCCAATCAACCAGACCATGGCACTAAGTGCCTCATCCAGGCTTTGCTTCAACACCTCCAGGAGGTCCCTTCCAACCTAAGTACTTCTATGCTTTTCATCAGCCCTAAGAGTGCATCCCAAGTTGCACAAACATTCCAGCAAGTGCTTCCAGCTCTCTGATCTTTACTGTCAGCAAGATGAAAGCAAATGAAACAAGTGAGACATTCCCAGGGCAAACATGAAGGGTCTGCAGCTCTGCTTTCCACAGTGGCTGTTCTGCTCCTCGGCAGGTTCCCTGTACCGCCAGCAGCGATGCAGCTCTGGTGACCTAGAAAATGAATGGCTCCACTTGAAAGAAGTAACAAAAAGTCACTGGGCACCTGTAAACCAGAGAAGAGCTTGTTCAAGCTTGTTACTTGAAAGATGAAAGTTCCCACCTTCCTTTTTATTTCCAGTGTATAGGTGTCTGTGGTCCCAGGCAGTTGATAATGAGAAAGTCTCTTCAAACAGACCGGAGCATAGAATCGTAGAATCAGCCAGGTTGGAAGAGACCTCCAAGCTCGTCCAGCCCAACCTAGCACCCAGCCCTGTCCAATCAACCAGACCATGGCACTAAGTGCCCCAGCCAGGCTTTGCTTCAACACCTCCAGGAATGGTGACTCCACCACCTCCCTGGGCAGCCCATTCCAATGCCAATCACTCTCTCTGCCAACAACTTCCTCCTAACATCCAGCCTAGACCTGCCCTGGCACAGCTTGAGGCTGTGTCCCCTTGTTCTGTTGCTGCCTGCCTGGCAGCAGAGCCCAACCCCACCTGGCTACAGCCTCCCTTCAGGTAGTTGTAGACAGCAATGAGGTCTGCCCTGAGCCTCCTCTTCTGCAGGCTGCACACCCCCAGCTCCCTCAGCCTCTCCTCACAGGGCTGTGCTCCAGGCCCCTCCCCAGCCTTGCTGCCCTTCTCTGGACACCTTCCAGCACCTCAACATCTCTCTTGAATTGAGGAGCCCAGAACTGGACACAGCACTCAAGGTGTGGCCTGAGCAGTGCTGAGCACAGGGGCAGAAGAACCTCCCTTGTCCTGCTGCCCACACTGCTCCTGAGCCAGCCCAGGATGCCATTGGCTCTGCTGCCCACCTGGGCACTGCTGCCTCCTCTTCAGCTCCTCTCTCCCAGCACCCCCAGCTCCCTCTCTGCCTGGCTGCTCTCAGCCACTCTGTCCCCAGCCTGTAGTGCTGCTTGGGGTTGTTGTGGCCAAAGTGCAGAACCCTGCACTTGGCCTTGTTCAATCTCATCCCATTGGCCTCTGCCCACCCATCCAGCCTGGCCAGGTCCCTCTGCAGGGCTCTCCTACCTTCCAACAGCTCCACACCTGCTTCTAGCTTGGTGTCATCTGCAAACTTAATGATTGTGTCTGAGGAGCAACAAAGGTGGTGAAGGGCCTGAAGAACAGGTCTGGTGAGAAGCAGCTGAGGGAACTGGGGTGGTTCAGCCTGGACAAAAGGGGGATGAAAGCAGACCTGAGGGGTGGTTCAGCCTGGAAAAAAGGGAGATGATGGCAGACCTGGATCTTTGATCACATTCTGTGATCCACAGACTCCCTGGAGGTGTTCAGGACCAGGTTGGATGAGGCCTTTAGCAACCTGTTCTAGTGGGAGGTGTCCTGATCTGGCAGGGAGGTTGGATTTGCTGAGCTCTTTGGGTCCCTTCCAGCCCCTAACATCCTGTGAGGGACCTGTTCTCTTGGGAGGTGCCCCTGATTGTGGCAGGGAGTTGGATCTGGCTGAGCTTTGGGGTCTCTTCCTTTCAGGGCCATAGCAGTAGTCAGAAATGAAGATACAAGTTACCCATGGCACAGCAATGTGCCCCTGTGCCCAAGGGGGACAAGGGGATCCTGGGGTGTATTAGGAGGAATGTATCCAGCAGATCAAGGGAGGTTCTCCTCCCTCTCTACTCTGCCCTGCTGAGACCTCAGCTTGAATCATGTGTTCAGTTTTGGGCTCCCCAGTTTCAGAGGGACAGGGATCTGCTGGAGAGGGTCCAGCAGAGGGCTAGGAGGATGATGAGGGGACTGGAGGGCATGGCTGATGAGGAGAGGCTGAGAGACCTGGGGCTGTTTAGTCTGGAGAAGAGAAGACTTAGAAGGCATTTGATAGATGTTTATAAGTATCTGAGGTCTGGGCAGGAGTGGGGGACAGGCTCTGCTCACTGCTCCCTGGGACAGGACAAGGAGCAATGGATGGAAGCTGCAGCAAAAGAGGTTCTGCCTCAACACAAGGGGGAACTTCTTGACTGGAAGGGTCCCAGAGCACTGGCACAGGCTGCCCAGAGAGGTTGTGGAGACTCCTTCTCTGGATCCTTTCCAGGCCTGTCTGGATGTGTTCCTGTGTGACCTGAGCTAGATTGTGTGGTCCTGCTCTGGCAGGGGGGGGTTAGACTGGATGATCTCTTTGTGTCCCTTCCAACCCCTGACATCCTGTGACACAGAAGCAGCCTACCTGATAAGAGGTCAGGCATTTGAAGAGGCTTCCTCGGGGGGATGGTGATGGACTCACTGTCCCTGGAGGTGTTCACAAAATGTGTGGACATAGCACTTTAGGACAGGGTTGTATTGTGCTCAGTTTTGGGCACCACAATACAAGAGAGCTGTGGAGGTGCTGGAGCAGGTCCAGAGGAGGGCAACAAAGCTGGGGAAGGGCCTGGAGAATAAATCTGATGAGGAGCAACTGAAGGAGCTTGCGATGGTTAACGTGAGGAAGAAGAGGATGAGGGCAGACCTCATTGCTGTCTATAACTACCCAAAGGGACATGGTGGAGAGGCTGCTGCTGGGCTCTGCTCACAGGTAACTGGAGACAGAACAAGGGGGAATGGCCTCAAGCTGAGGCTGAGGAGGTTTAGATTGGACATCAGGAAGAAGTTTTTCACAGGGAGATTGGTCAGGGACTGGAATGAGCTGCCCAGGGAGGTGGTGGAGTCAGCCAGCCTGGATGTGTTTAAGGCTGGTTTGGCTGTGGTGCTTAGGGCTATGGTTTCAGGTGACTCTTGGAGAGTAGGGTTGTAGAGTTGGTGATGCTGAGAGGCTTTGCCAGCTGCTTGCTGCTGTGTGAAAAACGATTCAGTGGCCACGGTGGTGCTGGGTTGACAGTGGAACTCGATGACCTTAGAGGTGTTTTCCAATCCAAACAGTTCTGTGTTTCTTGGGTGAATTGGGCAAAATGGTTAAGGAGCAGCCAGTGGATTTCTGTAGCTCCAGTAAGGTGAATGCTGAGTGGGAGTTTGTCTTCCATGCTGTGGAGACAGTCGATGACAACCTTCTCCTTGTGTGGTGGGCAGCAGGTAGAGGGTGTGGACTTCACCTCTCTGTTGTGCTCTGCTGAGACCTCACCTGCAGTGATGATGCCAGGTCTAGAGTCCTCAATACAGCAGAAGCAGGGAGCCGTTGGAATGAGGCCAGAGCAGGCCATGACGATGGTGGGAAGGCTGGAAGTTCTCTCTTGTGAGGCCAGGCTGAGAGAGTTGGGGCTGTTCAGCCTGGGGGGGAGACCTTCAGGTGGCCTTTCAGTGTTTCAAGGGGCCAGTCAGAAAGCTAGGACAAAGATTTGAGCAGGACCTGTTGTGACAGAAGAAAGAGTGATGGACTGAAGTAAACGAGAGAAGGTTCAGACTGAAGAGAAGGAGGAAACTTTTGGCAGTGAAGGTGGTGAGACCTTGTCCCAGTTGGCCCAGAGATGTGGCAGAAATGGAAATACTGCTGTGTGGCAAAAGAAAGCTGTTAGAGACTCACAGACCTTCTTAGCTTGGCAAAGACCTCCAAGCTCATGGAGTCCAATCATTAGTCTCACACTGACAAGTCCCTGACTAACCCAAACCCCTCAGCACCACATCTCATCACTATGAATAGCTGTGGTGGGATAGGACCACCAGCATCAGCCAGTCCAACCTTCATCCCAGCAGCCTTCAGCACCAGACCACAGCNTGTAGAGGGCAATAAGGTCCCCTCTCAGCCTCCTCTTCTCCAGACTAAACACCCCCAGCTCCCTCAGCCGCTCCTCATAGCTCATGTTTGCCAGACCTCTCCCCAGCCTCATTGCCCTTCTCTGCACCTGCTCCAGCACCTCAGTGTCCCTCCTAGACTGTGGTGACCAAAACTGGACACAGGACTCGAGGTGTGGTCTCAGGAGTGCTGAGCACAGGGCATGATCACCTCCCTGCTCCTGCTGCTCACACCACTGCTGATCCAGGCCAGGGTGCTGGGCACACTGAAGAAGAAGTCCCATCCCTGGAACCATTCCAGGTCAGGTTGTTCGGGGCTGTGAGTTAGAGATATCATAGAATCAAGCAGGTTGGAAGGGACCTCCAAGCTCATCCAGTCCAACCTAGCAGCCAGCCCTATCCAGTCATCTAGACCATGGCACTGCTGACTGCAGTGTGTGTGTGGGGGGGGTTGGACTGGATGACCTTTAAAGGTCCCTTCCAACTCAAAGCAGCCTGGGATTGCAGACGAAGGGTTTGCCCAGGAGCTGAGCGATTGCCTTGCATGCAGTTAGCTGCAGAAGAAAACTCTCTCTTCCTTTTTTCAGTCAGGAAAAAAAAAAAGGAATCAATTCTGGTGGTTGTTATAAATGGTAAAGAAATCCCTTTCAAGGCCAGGGCAGTTTCTCATAGGGGAGTGCAGCAGATTAATTAACGTTGGGTCCAGTTGTCGTCAGTTAAAGAGATGCTTGCCTGGCTCGTGGAGTCAGTGAAGAAATTCACTCCTGCAATCAGTCTGCTGAGCACAATGGGCTAAGGAGGGGTTTATTTGCTAGAAACATAACTGTGCATATAAGCAATCAATATTTAATCATCCCATAGGATTAATTTCTCAGGAAATCTCTGTGTTGAGGTCTTTAGGAGAGCAGAGTGTTCCTCAACAGCAGGCATGGGAGAAATGCCTTCTAGTTGTCAGCTCAGAGACTCTTTCAGCCTCCTGAGAGCAAAGAAAATGCCCTAAAAGCAGCCACAGATCTCAAATCCTCTTCCTCTGATGTCAGGGAAATCATAGAATGGTTTAGATTGGAAAGGGCCTCAAAGCTCAGCCAGTTCCAACCCCCCCCCGCCTGCCATAGGCAGGGACACTTCCCACTGGAACAGGTCACTCACAGGGTGTTAGGGGTTGGAAGGGACCCAAAGAGCTCACCAAGTCCAACCTCCCTGCCAGAGCAGGACCAGATAATCTAGCTCAGGTCACACAGGAACACATCCAAGGAGGCCTTGAAAGGCTCAACCCACTAGAACAGGTTGCACCCAAGATGTTAGAGGTTTGAAGAGACCCAAAGAGCTCACCAAGTCCAACCTCCCTGCCAGAGCAGGACATACAATCTAGCTCAGGGCACACAGGAGCACATCCAGACAGGCCTGGAAAGGTTCAACCCCTGCCAGAGCAGAACCATACAGTCTAGCTCAGGTCACCCATAGGACACATCCAGACAGGCCTGGAAAAGCTCCAGAGAAGGAGACTCCACAGCCTCTCTGGGCAGTCTGTGCCAGTGCTCTGGGACCCTTCCAGTCAAGAAGTTGTCCCTTGTGTTCATCTGGAACCTGCTGTGCTACAGCTTCCATCCATTGCTCCTTGTCCTATAATAGGGAGGAAGACCTCATTCAGTCTGGCCTTGAACACTTCCAGGGAGGTTGTGGAGCAATTTCTGTGCTTCTGTGCTCCACAACCTCCCTGGGCAACCTGGTGCCAGTGTCTCACCACCCTCACTGCAAACAACTTCCTAACACCTTCCTTTCAGTCTCCCTTCTGCCACTTTAAACCTATTCCTTCTCATCCTGTCATGACAAGACCTTGTCAGTAGTTCCTCTCCAGCCCTCCTGGAGCCCCCTTCAGATATTGGAAGGCCATACCAAGGTCTCCTTAGCACCAGCCTTGGCAGGCTAGATGTCCATCCTAGGAGGTGTTTCAAAGAGGCAGAGAAGTGGTGGTGAGGGAGATGGTTTAGCACCAACCTTGGCTGGTTGAATGCTACCCTAGGAGGTGTTTCAAGGAGGCAGAGAATTGGTGGTGAGGGACATGGTTTAGCACCAAACTTGGCAGGTTGAATGCCCATCCTAGGAGGTGTTTTAAAGAGGCAGAGAAGTGGTGGTGAGGGAGATGGTTTAGCACCAACCTTGGCTGGTTGAATGCCCATCCTAGGAGGTGTTTTAAAGAGGCAGAGAATTGGTGCTGAGGGACATGGTTTAGCACCAACCTTGGCTGGTTGAATGCCCATCCTAGGAGGTGTTTCAAAGAGGCAGAGAAGTGGTGGTGAGGGACATGGTTTAGCACCAACCTTGGCAGGTTGAATGCCCACCCTAGGAGGTGTTTCAAGGAGGCAGAGAGGTGGTGGTGAGGGAGATGGTTTAGCACCAACCTTGGCAGGTTAAATGCCCACCCTAGGAGGTGTTTCAAGGAGGCAGAGAAGTGGTGGTGAGGGACATGGTTTAGCACCAACCTTGGCAGGTTGAATGCCCATCCTAGGAGGTGTTTTAAAGAGGTGTAGAAGTGGTGCTGAGGGATGTGGTTTAGCACCAACCTTGGCAGAGTTGGAGAAGGGTTGGACTGCATGGTCTTAAAAGTCTTTTCCAAACAAAATGGTTCTCTGTTTCTGTGTACTACATGAGAAGTTCAGCATGCTGACAGGTGTAGCCAGCTGAGTGGAACACCTCATTTCAACATCACTGCATCTCTGCAGTTATTTTAGGCTGCATGGTAAATATTTAATGATCTTTGTCTTCTGCTGGCAGTGTCTGTGTGCAGATAGAGTGTCTGCAAGTCATCTTGCAATGTCAAGCCACTCTGCTGCATTATGAATCATAGAATGGTTTGGGTTGGAAGAGACCTTAAAGATCATCAAGTTTCAACCCTGCTGCCATGGGCAAGGACACCTCTCACAAGACCAGGTTCCTCAAGGCTCTGTACAACCTGGCCTTGGGGCATTAGTCTTCAGGTCATTAATATCTAGCCTATTTCTTTCTAACTCATCAACAGAGTGCTTGGAACTAAAACTACATTTCAGCACCTCCATGAGCTTCAAATCATAGAATCATAGAATGGTTTAGGTTGGAAGGGACCTCAAGGATCATCCAGCTCCAACCCCCTGCCATAGGCAGGGACACCTCCCACTAGAGCAGGTTGCTCAAGGCCTCATCCAGCCTGGCCTTAAACACCTCCAGGGAGGAAGCATCCACAACCTCCCTGGGCAACCTGTGCCAGTGTCTCACCACCCTCACTGTAAAGAACTTCCTCCTAACATCCAGTCTAAATCTCCCCTCTTCCAGCTTAAACCCATTCCCCCTCGTCCTGACATTACTAGACCTTGTCAATAGTCCCTCCCCAGCCTTCCTGTAGGCTCCCTTCAGATACTGGAAAGCCACTCTAAGGTCTCCTCGAAGCCTTCTCTTCTCCAGGCTGCAGAGCCCCAACTCTCTCAGCCTGTCCTCATAGCAGAGCTGCTGCAGCCCTCTCAGCATCTTCGTGGCTCTCCTCTGGACTGGCTCCAGCAGTTCCATGTCCTTCTTGTGCTGGGGGCTCCAGAACTGCACACAGGACTCCAGGTGGGGTCTGAGGAGAGCAGAGTAAAAGGGGAGAATGACAGCTGGGAAACATTGTGGCTTCTGATGAGGATATAGAACCCAGCCCATGGAGCTTAGGCTGCCCATGATCTGGTGTGAGCAGAGGAGGATGGGCAGATGGCAGCAGGGTTGGCTTTGGGGATGGCAGGTTTGTAACTTGTCACCTGAGTGTCTGTGAGGAGGATGGGCAGATGGCAGCAGGGTTGGCTTTGGAGATGACAGGTTTGTAACCTGTCACCTGAGTGTCTCTGAGGAGGAAAGACTAAGACCTGAAGCATTATAGCCTGGAAAAGAGTATCCTGAGAGGGACTCCAGTTCTGGGCTCCTCCATTCAAGAGAGGTGTTGAGGTACTGGAAGATGTCCAGAGAAGGGTGACAAAGCTGGTAAGAGGTCTGGAACACAAACCCTGTGAGGAGAGGCTGAGGGAGCTGGGGGTGTGCAGCCTGGAGAAGAGGAGGCTCAGGGCAGACCTCATTGCTGCCTACAACTCCCTGAAGGGAGGCTGTAGCCAGGTGGGGTTGGTCTCTTCTGCCAGGCAACCAGCGACAGAAGAAGGGGACACAGTCTCAAGTTCTGCCAGGGGAGGTCTAGGCTGGATGTTAGGAGGAAGTTGTTGGCAGAGAGAGTGATTGGCATTGGAATGGGCTGCCCAGGGAGGTGGTGGAATCCCCATCCCTGCAGCTGTTTAAGAGGCTGAATGAGGCACTTAGTGCCATGAGTTAGTTAATGAGAAGGTGTTAAGTGATAGGTTGGACTCAATGACCTCAAAGATCTTTTCCAACCTGGTTAATTCTGTGCCTCTGTGAATTCTGTGATACTTGCATCCTCCTCTTTGATTGTTTTTTAGGCTGGACAACAGCGTTGGTGGGAGCAGGAAATTACTGTGAATGGAAACATCCAAAAGGGAGAATTAATCACCTACAACCTGACTGAGCTGATCAAACCTGAGGCCTATGAAGTGCGTCTAACCCCTATCACCAGGTTTGGAGAAGGGGACTCAACTATTCGAGTCATCAAGTATAGTGGTAAGAAGACCTTCATGTTCTTGCACTGAGATCCTTGGGTGTGATTCAGGGGGTGGTTGTGATGGGTGGTGCTGTGTGAACTGATGGCTAATGGTGGAAGGGATAAGGATGGCTAATGGTGGAAGGGATAACGCAGGCACTGGGGAAAGAGTTTTTCAGGGTAGAAACAAAAGTGTGTGTAAAGGAAGAGATATTTAGGTGGAGCTGTTGAGCCTGCAGAAGGGCAACCTGAGAGGGCATCTTCTCAGTACTCAAGAAAGAGCTAAAGAACTGTGAGGGACAAGAGGATGGGGCCAGACTCTTGTCAGTGATGCCCAGTGACAGGACAAGGGGCAACAGACACAAACTGGAACCCAGGAGATTTCATCTGAAGGTGAGGAGAGACTTGTTTGGTGTGAGGGTTGTGACGGTTTGGGTGTCCCCTGCCCCCCACACTTTTAGAAATCACCCAGACTAGACTCAGCAGGCTCTGGAAATTTGAATGAAGCTTATATTTACAGCTGGCACAATTTACAAGCAGATAGTTACAGTATAGACAGTTATAGACAGAAATAGACAAGGTAAAAAAGGTAATACAGACACAACTCCCCTCCCAGAAACCTGAGTCCCCAGGAGGGGCTCTCAACCACCCCTCACCTTCCCCTACCCCTCTCAACCTTACCCCAGTCCTAAGGAAGAATGGAGGTTCGGCCAAGAGGGTTAAAAAGCAAGGTGAAGCAGCCAAGCAAAAGAGGGTGAGGTTAGAAAGCAAGATGGAGTCCAGCCAGCAGCCACGAGCTCCCCAGCAGGCAAAGTTCCCCAGCGAAGAGAAGAAGCAAATGCCCTAATCTTTGTTTTGCCTTTCTTCTTTTGTATACATCTCAGCAAGACTGTGAGGGAAGTAGACCTCACCATTGTTTTCATTTTACAGCCTATCATCTAGTTCTTCTCACCAAAACATCCCAGCTAGGCTCAAACTAGCACAAGGATGCTGGAGCCCTGGAGGAGGCTGCCCAGAGAGGTTGTGGAGTCTCCTTCTCTGAAGAGATTGCAAACCCTGCAGGCCATTGGGATCCTGGGCACAGCTTCTTTAGGTGCCCCTGAGCAGGGTTGAACTGGATGATCTCCAGAGTTCCCTTCCAAGCCCCAGGGTGCTTGTTTTAACTCCTGTATTGATTATGTTTGCTGCCATACTGGAAAGAAAACAGGATCACAGAATTTATTCAGTTGGAAAAGCCCTCTAAGATCATTGAGCCCAGCCATCAGGTTTCTTTTCCTCTAAGATCATTGAGCCCAGCCATCAGGTTTCTTTTCCTCTAAGATCATTGACTCCAACCATCAGGTTTCTTTTCCTCTAAGATCATTGAGCCCAACCATCAGGTTTCTTTTCCTCTAAGATCATTGAGCCCAACCATCAGGTTTCTTTTCCTCTAAGATCATTGACTCCAACCATCAGGTTTCTTTTCCTCTAAGATCATTGACTCCAACCATCAGGTTTCTTTTCCTCTAAGATCATTGACTCCAACCATCAGGTTTCTTTTCCTCTAAGATCATTGACTCCAGCCATCAGGTTTCTTTTCCTCTAAGATCATTGAGCCCAGCCATCAGGTTTCTTTTCCTCTAAGATCATTGAGTCCAACCATCAGTTTTTTTCCCCAGATTTCTTGCCACGGATGAAACAGCAGTTTGAGAAGGACAGGGATCTGCTGGAGAAAGTCCAAGGGAGGGCTAGGAGGATGATGAGGGAACTGCAGCACTGCCTGATGAGGAGAGGCTGAGGGACCTGGGGCTGTTCAGTCTGGAGAAGAGAAGACTGAGAGGGGATTTAATCAATGTTTATCAATATGTGAGGGCTGGGGATCAGGAGGGGAGGACAGGCTCTGCTCACTGCTCCCTGGGCTAGGACAAGGAGCAATGGATGGAAGCTGCAGCACAGGAGGTTGCAGCTCAACACAAGGGGGGAACTTCTTTTCCTGGAAGGGTCCCAGAGCACTGGCACAGGCTGCCCAGAGAGGTTGTGCAGCCTCCTTCTCTGGAGCCTTTCCAGGCCTGTCTGGATGTGTTCCTGTGTGCCTTGAGTTAGATTGTGTTGTCCTGCTCTGGCAGGGGTGTTGGACTCGATGATCTCTTTGAGTCCCTTCCAACCCCTGACATCCTCTGATCCTGTAAACCTCTGGACATGTCTGTATCTCTCCCATGACTGTAGAGGCCCTGCAATGGCATTCTTAGATCTCAAAAGGAGAGGCCACACTAATCCTTCCTGTGAAGTCATTTTGGTTGCCCTCCTGTTTGTGCTGCAGGTCACATCCCCTTCCCAATTAAAACCCAGACCTGGAGATTAACCTGGAAATTGCTAATAGATAAACCTAACAGCTTCCAGTGTTCTAACCTGCTGGTAGCCACCTCAGTGTCCACACTGAAGGAGCTGTTAAAGCAGGCACACCTCAGTAATAAGCTCTTTACAACATCCCCTGCCAGCTCAAGTGGGAGCTGTAAACAGATGATAAAAACTCCTCAGCATCCAAGCCCACGAATCCAAAACTTCACCCATGGCTCAGGGTTTTGATAGGGAACTCCCTCTCCTGCTATGAATGATTTTCTCCTCCAGAAGCCAAAAGGATGGGAGAAAAAGAGCAATCAGCACAGTAGGAGTGACATTGATAATTGCAGCCAGACATCACTTGACAAGTTCTGTGGTAGACACATATGTTCCTCTGCTCCTGAGCACAGTCTGCTGAATAAATACAAGCAGAGGAATTTAAGTAGCACTAATGAGTGTTTTGTAGTCTAATACAAGCCAGATCTGTCTGCTTGTAACAGCAGCTCTGTCTCATAGTAGCAGTTTAAATATTATCTCCATCCCTTTACATAAATCTGTGTCAGCCTGTTGGAGGTAAGCAGGCTGCAGAGTCCTCCAGCTTCACTGAGTCATAGAATCCTTTGGGTTGGAAGCAACCTCTAAAGGTCATCTAGTCCAGCCCCCAGGCAGTCAGCAGGACATGGCCAGCTAGAGAGGGTGTTCACAGAATGTTAGGGGTTGGAATCACAGAGTCACAGCAGCATGCAGGTTGGCAAAGCCCCTCAGCATCACCCAGGCCAACCTACAACCCTGTTCTACAGGATTCACCTTAAACCTTAGCCCTAAGCACCACAGCCTTAAACACATCCAGGCTGGGTGACTCCACCACCTCTCTGGGCAGCTCATTCCAGTCCCTGACCACTCTGGGAAAAACTTCTTCCTAATGTCCAATCTAAACCTCCCCAGGCTCAGCTTGAGGCCATTCCCCCTTGTTCTGTCTCCAGCTACCTGTGAGCAGAGCCCAGCAGCAGCCTCTCCACAATGTCCCTTCAGGTAGCTGTAGACTGCAATGATTTCTCCCCTCAGCCTCCTCTTCCTCACACTACCCATCCTCAGCTCCCTCAGTCTCTCCTCATCAGATTTATTCTCCTTCATTGCCCTCCTCTGGACCTTCTCCAGCACCTCCACAGCTCTCTTGTATTGCAGTGCACAAAACGGAACACAGCACTCGAGGTGTGGCCTCACCAGAGCTGAGTCCAAGGGCACAATCTCCTCCCTGCTCCTGCTGGACACAGCATTCTCAATCCCAGCCAGGATGCCATTGGCCTTTTTGGGCACCTGGGCACACTGCTGGCTCACAGTCAGCTGCCTGAGCACACTGCTGGCTCACACTCAGCTGCCTGGGCACACTGCTGGCTCACACTCAGCTGCCTGGGCACACTGCTGGCTCACACTCAGCTCCTGTCTATTTCAACCCCTAGGTCCCTTTCTGTCAGCAGCTCTCCAGTCACACTGCCCCAGTCCTTCAGTGTTGCGTGAGGTTGTTGTGACCCAGGTGCAGGACCTGGCATTTGGACTTGTTGAAACTCATCCTGTTAATGTTGTCCCATTGACCTAAGCCTATCCAAGTCCCTCTGGAGAGCCTCTCTGCCCTCATTCCAATCAACACTGCCACCTAACTTGGTGCCATCTGCAAATTTACTGCTGCCACTCTCTGTGCCTGAATCAATGGACCTTAAGAGATCATTGAGTCCAACCTCCTTGCCAAGGTGGGGCCACATAGGGCAGGCCACACAGGAACACATCCAGACAGGTTTTGAAAGCCTCCAGAGCAGGAGGCTCTACAACCTCTCTGGGCAGCCTGCTCCAGGGCTCCAGCAGCCTCACCATGAAGAAGTCTGTTCTCATGTTGAGGTGGAACCTGCTGTGTTCCAGTTTGTACCTGGTGTTCCTTGTCCTGTTGCTGGGCACCACTGAGAAGAGATCATCACCTTCAGCCTGATGCTTACTCCTCAGCCATTTATAGATGTGGCTGAGATCTCCTCTCAGCCTTCTTTCAAGACTAACCAGCCGCAGTTCTCAGAGTCTTTTCTCACAGGAGTGATGTTCAAGTCTCCCAGCCATCCTTTTAGCTCTATGCTTGACTGTCTCTAGTAGATCTCTGTCTCTCTTGAAATGGGAAGCCCAAACCTGGGCACAGTATTCCAGGTGTGGTGTTACCAGGACAGAATAGAGGAGGAGGAGGAGAACCTGAATCTTCCACAGTATTCCAGGTGTGGTCTTACCAGGACAGAATAGAGGAGGAGGAGGAGAACCTGAATCTTCCACAGTATTCCAGGTGTGGTTTTACCAGGACAGAGTAGAGGAGGAGGAGGAGAACCTGAATCTTCCATAGTATTCCTGTGGTGGAAGGAGTCTCTAATCAGGATTATTGTTATTATTTATTGCTATTATTATAGTTCCAGGTG
>WAAF01001097.1:4570-31929 GCA_013400475.1 Tricholaema leucomelas | reverse complement strand
GAGGAGAACCTGAATCTTCCACAGTATTCCAGGTGTGGTTTTACCAGGACAGAGTAGAGGAGGAGAACCTGAATCTTCCACAGTATTCCAGGTGTGATTTTACCAGGACAGAGTAGAGGAGGAGGAGAACCTGAATCTTCCACAGTATTCCAGGTGTGGTTTTACCAGGACAGAGTAGAGGAGGAGGAGAACCTGAATCTTCCACAGTATTCCAGGTGTGGTTTTACCAGGACAGAGTAGAGGAGGAGGAGGAGAACCTGAATCCTCCCTGGATTGTGTGTGGAAGAAGGAGTCTCTAATCAGGATTATTTTTATTATTTATTGCTATTATTATAGCTCCAGAAAAGAGAAAAGGGGAAAAGAAAAACTAAAGCCATGAAGTTGGCACCAAATAGGTCATAAATTCCAGCACTGCTCAATTTGCAGGGAGACATTTCCAGCCTTCTGTGGTGTCGTAGTGATACAGGATAATTGCTGTGAGGGGAGGAAGAAAGCCTTCTCCTCACAGACAAGCAATAATATTTACAGTGAAAACAGCTTTTCTTCCCACCCCCACCCCTGTGCAAACCAAGTGCTTAGATGGGATGGACTTTGGCTCTTAATTAAAGCTTTTAGGTGCTGCTTGTAATTATCACAAAGAAACAGTTTGCAGTGGCGAAAGAAGAGGTTGGAAAACAACCATCCAGCATTCTGGATTTTGCTTTCTGTCACCAGGAACCTTCAGTTTGTGGATGCTTTGTGGGGGGTTTTTTAAAGAGGAACATAATTATGGGCTGCCCAGGGAGGTGGTGGAGTCATCATCCCTGGAGGTGTTGAAGCAAAGCCTGGATGAGGCACTTAGTGCCATGGTTTGATTGATTGGACAGGGCTGGGTGCTAGGTTGGGCTGGCTGAGCTTGGAGGTCTCTTCCAACCTGCTTGATTCTATGATTCTTCCCTGCCTTCACAAGGTGACAATCTCTGGCCTTCTCCTGGCTTCTCTGGACAATCTGTGTGTCCTCAGAACTCCTCATCTTGGCAGGTGTAGGCAGGATGCAGTGTGATGTGCAGTCCCAGCACAAGGTCACTCTGACTGTGCAGGCAGATCGCGTGGAGGTGTTTAGAGCCAGCAACAGAACAAGGGGACAGAGTCTCAAGTTGTGCCAGGGGAGATCTAGGCTGGATGTTAGGAGGAAGTTGTTGGCAGAGAGAGTGATTGGCATTGGAATGGGCTGCCCAGGGAGGTGGTGGAGTCCCCATCCCTGGAGGTGTTGAAGCGAAGCCTGGATGGGGCACTTAGTGCCATGGTCTGGTTGGTTGGCTAGGGCTGGGTGCTAGGTTGGGCTGGATGAGCTTGGAGGCCTCTTTCAACCTGCTTGATTCTATGATTCTGAGGTTTTATGATTCTATTTGCATGGACTTGTAATGCCAGGAAAAGGAGAAATGGGTTTAAAGTAGCAGAGAGGAGATTGAAACTGGATCATAGAATCAAGCAGGTTGGAAGAGACCTCCAAGCTCATCCAGCCCAACCTAGCACCCAGCCCTAGACAATCAACCAGACCATGGCACTAAGTGCCTTGGAAGAAGTTGTTTGCATGGAGGGTGGTGAGACACTGCCACAGGTTACCCAGGGAGGTTGTGGAGCACAGAAGCACAGAAGGTGATCTTTGATCACCTTCTGTGCTTCTGTGCTCCACAACCTCCCTGGAGGTATTCAGGACCAGGCTGGATGAGGCCTTGAGCAACCTGCTCTAGTGGGAGATGTCCCTGCCTATGGCAGGGGGTTGGATCTGGCTGAGCTTTGAGATCCCTTCCAACCTAACCCATACTGTGATTGTATGATTCTATGCTATGTTCAGAGACAGCAACTCTTGGGTGGTGACACCAGGCACAGGTTTCTGTGACTGGATTCCATCTGAATTTGTCAGAGCAGCTCTAAATAAGCAGCTCTGTTATTTTCTCTTCCCATCTCTGAAACAAGTGAACAATGATTTGCCCCAGTGCAATCTCCTTAAGGAACTCAGTCATTACATTGTGTTAGCTAAACCTCATAGCTTCTGTTAACAAATTGCCTTTCATTCTCCAAGAAACATTCAGGTTTTTTGAGTGACTGAATCTGGAAGGAGGTGGAATTGCTGGGGAACTGTATTTACTGATGCTTGATTTGGTAACTAGAGGCTGAGGCTTTTTATGGGAGCTATCATCTCAGCCTGTAACCTTCAGTCAGGCTGTTGAGACTGCTCACAGCAGAGCAAAAAAATAGAATCAGAGAATCAAGCAGGTTAGAAGAGACCTCCAAGCTCATCCAGTCCAGCACCCAGCCCTGTCCAGTCAACCAGACCATGGCACTAAGTGCCTCATCCAGGCTTGGCCTCAACACCTTCAGGGACAGTGACTCCACCACCTCCCTGGGCAGCCCATTCCAATGCCAATCTCTCTCTGCCAACAACTTCCTCCTAACATCCAGCCTAGACCTCCCCCAGCACAACTTGAGACTGTGTCTCCTTCTTCTGTTGCTGGTTGCCTGGCAGCAGAGCCCAACCTCACCTGGCCACAGCCTCCCTTCAGGGAGTTGTAGACAGCAATGAGGTCTGCCCTGAGCCTCCTCTTCTGCAGGCTGCACACCCCCAGCTCCCTCAGCCTCTCCTCACAGGGCTGTGCTCCAGGCCCCTCCCCAGCCTTGCTGCCCTTCTCTGGACACCTTCCAGCACCTCAACATCTCTCTTGAATTGAGGAGCCCAGAACTGGACACAGCACTCAAGGTGTGGCCTGAGCAGTGCTGAGCACAGGGGCAGAAGAACCTCCCTTGTCCTGCTGGCCACACTGCTGCTGAGCCAGCCCAGGATGCCATTGGCTCTCCTGCCCACCTGGGCTCATTTGGCATAAAAGCCAAATGAGGCTTTGTGCCAAGTAAGGCCTCAGCTCCCACTGATTGACAAAATCAGCAAAACAAATGTAGGCAGTTAGATGGGAGTGATGGAATGGCAGCTAGGAGAGGAAGCCACCAAAACCAAAAGAAGAACTCCAGAAGATTCATCCTTCTAAGTCATGCAGAATGAAGCTAAAACCCAACTCTTCACAGCTGCACCAGTGCAGGTGAGGAGCTGAGCTGCTGGCAAGCAGCTCTGTTGGGAAGGACTAGGGAGTGCTGGAGGATGAATAGGATGGAATGGAATGGAATGGAATTGAATGGAATGGAATAGAATAGAATAGAGCAGGTTGGAAGAGACCTCCAAGCTCATCCAGCCCAACCTAGCACCCAGCCCTGACCAGTCAACCAGACCATGGCACTAAGTGCCTCATCCAGGCTTTGCTTCAACACCTCCAGGGACAGTGACTTCACCACCTCCCTGGGCAGCAGATCCCCATGAGATAGATGCAGTAGTACAGGTGAGGAGCTGAGCTGATGGAAAGATCTTTGATCACCTTCTGTGCTCCACAACCTCCCAGGGCAACCTGTGCCAGTGTCTCACCACCCTCACTACAAACAACTTCTTCCTAACATCCACTTTCAATCTCCCCTCTGCCAGTTAGTATGACAGGAGATGGTTCCTCATTGGAATCATTGCTGTTGGCTTTCCAGAGAGCCATGAAACTTACTCAAAATAAGAAGTTACTCCTCTTGATGGGGAGGAAACCATGAGAAATTTGGGGTGTCCTGAACCTTGATGGATTAGAGCTTCTTCTTTGTGCTAATTCTTTCTTTTCTCTGTCTTGCAGCTCCAGTAAACCCACATCTACGTAAGTATTTCTTTATCTCTTTATGTATGGAGAATTGCCCTTGCTCCCCTTCTCCCTTACAGTTCATAAGTCAATGATAGGCATTTGACTTTCAAGTGGCAGCCCATGAAATTTCAGGGGCCACCTGACTTGATGTGCAAGCTGCTCTGGTGGCTGAAGTTCTCATTCCTTTTGTTCTGCCAAAGTGTTCAAGGAAGAGGAAATGGAGAAAAGAAAGGAAAAAAAAAAAATAGCCTCATCTCATCTTTGCTGCTGCCCAAATTGTCAAGCTGAAGGAAAAAGCTAACATTCTGAGAAAGCATCCATTGCACAGGCTCACAGGATGTCAGGGGATGGAAGGGACCCAAAGAGCTCATCCTGCCAGAGCAGGACCATACAATCTAGCTCAGGTCACGCAGCAACACATCCAGACAGACTCAGGACATGGTTTGATGGCTGTGGTGGTCTTAGGTTGGACTCTATAACCTTAGGCCACACTTAGGAACACATCCAGACAGGCCTGAAAAGGCTCTGGAGAAGGAGACGCCACAGCCCCCCTGGGCAGCCTGTGCCAGTGCTCTGGGACCCTTCCAGGAAAAGAAGTTCCCCCTTGTGTTGAGCTGGAACCTCCTGTGCTGCAGCTTCCATCCATTGCTCCTTGTCCTATCCCAGGGAGCAGTGAGCAGAGCCTGTCCCCTCCTCTCCTGACCCCCAGCCCTCAGATATTGATAAACATTGATTCAATCCCCTCTCAGTCTTCTCTTCTCCAGACTAAGCAGCCCCAGGTCCCTCAGCCTCTCCTCATCAGGCAGTGCTCCAGTCCCCTCATCATCCTCCTAGCCCTCCCTTGGACTCTCTGCAGCAGATCCTTGTCCCTCTTAGACTGAGGACCCCAAAACTGAAGGCAGTACTCAAGATGAGATCTCACCCAAACAAAGAACCTCGGTGTGGTGCTGTGGTGTAGTTAAAGAGCTGAAAGCAGAAGCAGTGCATAGGAGCTGTGTCTGCACCTCAGTTATAGCAAGAATGTTGAAGGATAAATCAGTCTGTGAATGTTCTGGCTTGGTTTATCATGTGTGAAAACTGCATTTGCAGTTCTTGAGGTGTTTTGCTCTTTTCCAGGGCAATCAGAGGCTCACCTGTAGCTTCAAAACCAAAAGAAGATTTTAGATGTCTTGTTTTTTTTCAGGGTGTGCAGGAATCACAGAACTCATTGTTATAGTGAAATCATAGCATGATGGCTTGGGGAGGATGGAACCTTNTTGTGTCAGGGGAGGTCTAGGCTGGATGTTAGGAGGAAGTTGTTGGCAGAGAGAGTGATTGGCATTGGAATGGGCTGCCCAGGGAGGTGGTGGAGTCCCCATCCCTAGAAGTGCTCAGGAGTATGTGCACATGGTACTTTGGGGCACAGTATTATGGCCATAGGGGTGTTGTGTTGATGATTGGACTTGGTGATCTAAGAGACATTTTGCAACCCAAACAAATCTATGGGAGGTCTCTTCCAACCTGGTTGATTCCCTGGTTTTAAGTCTCACTGTAACCATCCTCTTCCTCCCAGTCCTCACCTCTCACTGCTGGTTTTTCTGCCCTGACCTATTCTGCTGTTACTCTTTCTTTGTAATAACACATGGGAGGTTGTAACTCATCTGCAGAAGATCTCAAGCAGTGCATCAATTATGAATGAGGGCTTAGTTCAAAGCTCATGGGAGCTGATGGAACCATTCCCATTGACTGGAATGAGCAGTGGCTGAGGCCTTGGCTAATTAATGTATTAAATATATACTCTGGGATGTGAAGGCAAATTCGCCTTGCAGTCCCAAGCGCTGCTCACCAGAGTCCTTTATGGTTTTAAGGTCTGAAACTGCTTTCAAAATATCTGTATAGCTCTAGGAAGCAGGTGGTGGAGAGGAGGTGGCAGCTGAGAAGCCTTTGTGGTAAGAGAGCTCAAGGGAGGGAGGACATCTCTGACAACTTGCTCATCGTTGTCTTCATCTGCTTCCTAGTTCTGCCTCTTTCTGCTATGATGGTGATGGAAATCTTTGCCCACCAACACTATTGTGATGGTTTGGGTGTTCCCCACCCCCCTCCACTTTGGAAATCACCCAGAGTTGACTGAGCAGGCTCTGGAAATTGCATGAGGCTTGATTGACAGCTTAGCACAATGTACAAGCAGTTAGGTACAGTATATACAGTTAGAGACAGAGATGGACAAGGTAAAAGGTAATACAGAAGCACAGCAGCCCTCCCAGAACCCTGAGTTCCCAGGAGGGGCTCCCAACTGGCCTTCCACCTTCTCCCACCCCTCTCAGCCTTACCCCAATCCCAAGGAAGAATGGAGATTCAGCCAGGGTGTTAGGAAGCAAAGTGGATTAGTCAGAGAAATGGCAGAGAGGCTAGAGAGAGAAATGCAGCTCAGCCAGTTCCCCCACCAGAAGTACCTTATCTATGTTTGGATTCTTCTTCTTATACATCTCAGCAAGCCTATGAGTGAAGTAGACATCACTGTTGTTTCCCTTTCACAGCCTGTGATCTAATCCTCCTCACCAAAACATTCTAGCTTCAAACTAGCACAGTTGCCTTTCACCTCTGAGATCACAGAAACAGACACATGCAGTTGGCAAAGCCCCTCAGCATCACCAAGTCCAACCTAGAACCCTGCTCTACAAGATTCACCTGAAGCCACAGCCCTAAGGACCACATCCAAACCACCCTTAAACATATCCAGGCTGGGTGACTCCACCACCTCCCTGGGCAGCTCATTCCAGTCCCTGACCACTGTCTCCAGGAAAAACGTTTTCCTTTTTATGATGTTAAGGTCTAAAACTGCTTTCAAAATATCTGTATAGCTCTAGGAAGCAGGTGGTGGAGAGGAGGTGGCAGCTGAGAAGCCTTTGTGGTAAGAGAGCTCAAGGGAGGGAGGACATCTCTGACAACTTGCTCATCGTTGTCTTCATCTGCTTCCTAGCTCTGCCTCTGCTCTGCTCTGATGGTGATGGAAGCCTTTGCCCACCAGCACTGTGGGGTCCCCCAGTGTAAGTTAGAATCACAGCATTATAAAAAGACCACTAAGATAGAATCATAGAATTTAGGTTGGAAGGGACCTCAAAGCTCAGCCAGTTCCAACCCTCTGCCATAGGCAGGGACACCTCCCACTAGAACAGGTCGCTCAAAGCCTCATCCAACCTCATCTTGAACACCTCCAGGGAGGCTGTGGAGCACAGAAGCACAGAAGGTGATCAAAGATGACATTGTCTGCTTCTGTGCTCCACAACCTCCCTGGGCAACCTGTGCCAGTGTCTCACCACCTTCACTGCAAACAACTTCTTCCTAACAGCCACTTTCAGTCTCCTCTCTGCCACTTTAAACCCATTCCTCCTCCTCCTGGCGTGACAAGACCTTGTCAGTAGTCCCTCCTCAGCCCTCCTGTAGCCTCCTTCAGATCCTGCAAGGTCTCCTGGAAGCCTTCTCTTCTCCAGGCTGCAGATCCCCAGCTCTCTCAGCCTGTCCTCAGAGCAGAGCTGCTTCAGGACCTCTCAGCATCTTGGTGACCTCCTCTCTACTGTCTCCAACACTTCCACGTCCTTCTTGTGCTGGGGGCTCCAGAACTGCACCCAGTACTCCAGGTGTGATCTCAGGAGAGCAGAGTACAGGAGGAGACTCTTTTCTAACCAAACCATTTCTCTGTTTCTGGTTTGCAAGGAAGGCTCCAAGCTGCTTGTTTTTTTTCTTTCAGTCTGCAGCATTACCTGACTTTAACTAAGCTTCAACCCAGCCTCCTTTTCTGGCACTACATCTCCCAACTAAGCTCCAGGTCTTTCTGTCTTTACTGATTTAGAGTGAAGCTCCAGTGGCTTAAGAGGATTTATAGTTCACCCAAAAGCCTAAACCTGCAAACATTTATATACCTCCTGGCTGTAGCGCAGATGAATAATCCCAGGACGCTTGGTGTTAGAGTTCCTCCTAACAATGAATATAAATTGCACCCCTCTGAAGGAGGTTGGAGCTGACACAGTGTGCAGGCAGCTGCCTTCTCCCAGGAGAAGAGAGAGACTTGCTTGTTTTTCTCAGATAAATCAATTGACTTTGCTGGGAGAATAAACTCAGCAGGAGCTGTTGGTCCGCAGGAAGCGAAGCTGCTGCACGTTCTGCAGCGTGGGAGCCTTGCTCTCTTCTGAGTCAAAAATGGAATGTTGAATCTTTCATCTGGGAGATGACCTGCTGGAGGGTTGGGCAAAAAGGAACTTCATGAAGTTCACACTTCATGAGAGGAACATCATAAAGGTCACTAGTGACCCCTCCAGTCACTAGTGGTGTTGCCCAGGGATGGGTGCTAGTGGGTTACAATCAAAGTGCTGTGGTCTGAAAAGGAAGAAGTAACTTCATTTGGAAGAGAACTTCTCTATTCCAAACCTTTCAAACCCAAACCATTCTGTTCTGGAACTGCAGGCTCATCAAATTGTTTGGGTTGCAACAGACTCCTAAGATCAAGTCCAACTCTCAGCCCAACAGCACCATGGCCATGAAAAACCATATCCCAAAGGGCCATGTCCACACAGGTCACTGGTGGTGTGCCCCAGGGATCAGTGCTGGGCTCAGTCCTGTTCAGCATCTTTATTGATGATCTGGTGCAGGGGATTGAGTCCAGCATCAGTATGTTTGCAGATGACACCAAGCTAGGAGCAGGTGTGGAGCTGTTGGAGGGTAGGAGAGCCCTGCAGAGGGACCTGGCCAGGCTGGATGGGTGGGCAGAGGCCAATGGGATGAGACTGAACAAGGCCAAGTGCAGGGTTCTGCACTTTGGCCACAACAACCCCAAGCAGCACTACAGGCTGGGGACAGAGTGGCTGAGAGCAGCCAGGCAGAGAGGGAGCTGGGGGTGTGCAGCCTGCAGAAGAGGAGGCTCAGGGCAGAGCTCATTGCTGTCTACAACTCCCTGAAGGGAGGCTGTAGCCAGGTGGGGTTGGGCTCTTCTGCCAGGCAAGCAGCAACAGAACAAGAGGACACAGTCTCAAGTTGTGGCAGGGGGGGGCTGGGGCGATTGTTAGGGGGAAAATGTTGGCAGAGAGAGTGATTGGCATTGGAATGGGCTGCCCAGGGAGGTGGTGGAGTCACCATTCCTGGAGGTGTTGAAGCAAAGCCTGGATGAGGCACTTAGTGTCATGGTCTGGTTGACTGGCTACGGCTGGGTGCTAGGTTCGGCTGGATGAGCTTGGAGGTCTCTTCCAAACTCTTGATTCCATGGTTCTATGATTCTAAGTTCAACAAGGGCAAGTGTAAGGTCCTGTGTCCAGGAAGGAATAATCCCTGCTCCATTACAGATCAGAATGGCCTGCTGGGAAGCAGCTCTGTGGAGAAGGACCTGGGAGTGCTGGTGGGCAAGTTCCTCAGGAGCCAGGAGCATGCCCTCATAGCCAAGAAGGCACATGGTCTCCTGGGGTGCATGAAGAAAAGGTTGTGCTCCTTCTCTACTCTGCCCAAGTGGGGGCATGTCTAGGTCCAGTTCTAGGCTTGCCTCCTGAAGCTCTCTTCACGAACTACTGGAGAGAGTCCAGTAGAGGATCTGTTGATGCTGAGGACCCCCAGGGGCTCCTCTGTGAGGAAGAAGGGTGAGAGACCTGGGGCTGTTGAGTTTGGACAAGAGCAGTCTGAGAGGGCATCTTCTCAATGCTCAGCAAGAGCTAAAGGACCTGTGGGGAGCAAGAGGATGAGGCCAAGAGCTAGAGGACCTGTGGGGAGCAAGAGGATTTTGGTGGTGCCCAGGGACAGGACAAGGGGAATGGGCACAAATCTAGAAGGTTCCATGTGAAGAGGAGAAGCTTGCTTGGTGTGAGGGTGCTGCAGCCCTGGAGCAGACTGCTCAGAGAGATTGTGGAGTCTCCTCCTCTGGAGATATTCCAAAGCCAGCTGGACATTGTGATCCAGGGCAAGCTGCTGTGGCTGCCCCTGCTTTAGCAGCAGAGTTGTCCTGGATGACCCTTAAAGGTTCCTTCCAATCCCTACTGTTCCGTGATTCGGTGGTTGAATGAAGTCGCTTCAACCCCTCAATTTGTGCTCCTTTTCTGTGTTGGCAGGAGAGTTCCACTGTGGTTTTGAGGATGGTAACATCTGCCTTTTCACTCAAGATGACACAGACAATTTTGACTGGACAAAACAAAGCACTGCCACCAGAGACACCAAATACACCCCGAACACGGGGCCGAACGCGGATCGCACTGGCTCCAAGGAAGGTAAGCTCCAGCTCTTTGCTGCTCCATTCCTCCTCATCCTGTCATTACAAGACCTTGTCAGTAGTCCTCTCCAGCCCTCCTCTAGCCCCCTTCAGATCCTAAAAGGCCACTCCAATGTTAGAATGTTAGAATAGAATCAAGCAGGTTGGAAGAGACCTCCAAGCTCATCCAGCCCAACCTAGCACCCAGCCCTGTCCAGTCAACCAGACCATGGCACTAAGTGCCCCAGCCAGGCTTTGCTTGAACATCTCCAGGGATGCAGACTCCACCACCTCCCTGGGCAGCCCATTCCAATGCCAATCACTCTCTCTGCCAACAACTTCCTCCTAACATCCATCCTAGACCTCCCCTGGCACAGCTTGAGACTCTGTCCCCTTCTCCTGTTGCTGGTTGCCTGGCAGAAGAGCCCAACCCCACCTGGCTACAACCTCCCTTCAGGTAGCTGCACACAGCAATGAGCTCTGCCCTGAGCCTCCTCTTCTGCAGGCTGCACACCCCCAGCTCCCTCAGCCTCTCCTCATAGGGTTTGTGTTCCAGGCCCCTCCCCAGCCTTGCTGCCCTTCTCTGGACACCTTCCAGCACCTCAACATCTCTCCTGAATTGAGGAGCCCAGAACTGGACACAGCACTCAAGTCTCCTGGAAGCCATCTCTTCTCCAGGCTGCAGAGCCTGTCTCAGTCAGCAAAGCTGACTGAGACACCTATCAAGGACAAGCAACTCAAGCAGCTTGGCTGGTTTTCCTGATCATTCCAAAGAGGACTTAAAAGACTCTTAGAAGATATTACTGGTGCTGAGGCAGGTCCCAACACATAACTCCACTCATGGTGCCTTTAACTATCTTGTACCATCTCCAGCATCCCTTTTCCAAAGGGATTTATTCCACGTTATAGGCTACTGGGGACAAAATCTGGCACATCTTGATGCCACCTTCTGGTTGATGTCGTTGCAATGGCAACTTTTGGCTGCCTCAGACTGTCACCTCAAGATTTCCTTTTGTTGTTCTTAAACACATTTTTACTTTGGGTGTTAACTAAAATGTGTTGTTGCCCTGCCTGGACAGCAGAAGCAGGCTGTGGATGCTTGCATTGGTAAAGGCAGGCATCATGTGTTGAATCTCTCAGTCTTGTGGTAATCAGTGCTGTTTGATTGCCTACCCCCTGCTTGCACTGCCAGAAGTGTGTGTGTGTGTGAAGTCTTTTTGGGTTGTATTTGTTTGGTTGGATTAAGTAACTACTCTCCCTCTTGTTGGTGTAGTGAATAAATGTTGGTGGAGGATGGAGTTATATCCAGCTGGTCACCACTGGTGGTCCTAAGGGCACAATGCTGGTGCCAGTTCTGGTTAATGTCTTTCTCAGTGATCTGAATGAGGGCATCAAGGCACCCTCAGTAAGTCTCCAGATGACACTAATCCAAGTGGGAGTGTTGATCTGCTGGAGGGTAGGAAGGCTCTGCAAAGGGACTTGGCCAGGCTGGAATGGTAGGATGGAATCAGCAAGAGGAGGTTCAAGAAAGTGAAGTGCTGGGTCCTGCATTTGGGTCACAACAACCCTGTGCAATGCTGCAGGCTTGGGGCAGAGTGGCTGAGAGGTTGCCTGGCAGAAAAGGACCTGGGCATTGACAGCAAGATGCTGGTTGGCAGCAGCTGAAGATGAGCCAGTTCTGGTTAATGTCTTTCTCAAATGATCTGAATGAGGGCATCAAGGCACCCTCAGTAGGTCTCCAGATGACACTAATCCAAGTGGGAGTGATCTGCTGGAGGCTAGGAAGGCTCTGCAAAGGGACTTGGCCAGGCTGGAATGGTAGGATGAAGTCAACAGGAGGAGGTTTAAGAAATGAAAGTGCTGGGTCCTGCATTTGGGTCACAACAACTCTGTGCAATGCTGCAGGCTTGGGGCAGAGTGGCTGGGAGGTTGCCTGGCAGAAAAGGACCTGGGCATTGACAGCAAGATGCTGGTTGGCAGCAGCTGAAGATGAGCCAGTGTGTGCTCAGGTGGCCAAGAAGACCACCAGCATCCTGGCCTGGATCAGCAATGGTGTGGCCAGCAGGAATAGGAAGGTGATTGTCCCCCTGTACTGGGCACTGGTGAGGCCACACCTTGAGTGCTGGATTCAGTTTTGGGCCACTCACACCCAAAAGGACATTGAGGTGCTGAAGCAGGTCCAGAGAAGGGCAACAAAGCTGGGGAAGTGTCTGGAAAACAGGGCTAGTGAGGAGCAGCTGAGGGAGCTGGGGAAGGTCAGCCTGGAGAAAAAGAGGCTGTGGGGAGACCTCATTGCTCTCCACAGCTCCCTGAAAAGAGGCTGGAGTGAGGTGGGGCTTGGTTTATTCTCTCTAGAAGCAGATGACAGAATGAGAGGGAATGGCCTGAAATGGTGCCAGGGGAGGTTTAGGTTGGATGTTAGGAAGAGTCTCTTGACTGCAAGAGTGGTCAGGAATTGGAACAGGCTGCCCAGGGAGTCACCACCCCTGGTGGGGTTGAAGAGCTGTGTGGGTGCAGCACTTTGTGACGCAGTGTCCATGGTGGCCTTAGGTTTATAGTTGGACTTAGTTAGATCTTAGAGGTCTTCTCCAGTGGAAAGAATTCTGTGATTCTGTGTTCATCTGTTGATCCTAGACTCTGACACTGATGTGCCAGCAACAAAGTCCAGGATCAGAATAGATGAATGTTGTCTCTTTTCATGAAAGTGAGCTCTGAAACATCTGATTGATGTGGCCAGCTGAAAATGTCCCTTGAGAGGTTCCCACCAAGCTGAAAATGTCCCTTGAGAGGTTCCCATCAAGATGTTTTCCCTTTCTTTTCTAAGTGCTCCCCACTCAACTGTTGATAGGACCAAATAGACACTTCCAGGCTGAAGTCTGAGCACCATCATGAGTGGCTGTTTGGAAGGGACCTCTAAGAACATCATGTCTGGCCTTTGTAGAGACATAGAATGATAGCCTGGTTTGGACTTGAAGGGGCCTTCAAGGTCATCTAGTTCTGACCCCCTCACTGTCATGGCCAGGGCCAGCTTCCACTAGACCAGGTTGTTCAAGGCAACAGCTCCATGAATGAGGATTCTTCTCTTTCCCCATCCCTGTACCATGCTGCAATGGTGTGAAGCCATTGGTGAGTCCTGACCTGCTACCCTGACTTTACTCTGAAGTCATTGGTGAGTCCTGACCTGCTACCCTGACTTTACTCTGAAGTCATTGGTGAGTCTTGACCTGCTACCCCTGACTTTGAAGTCATTGGTGAGTCCTGACCTGCTACCCCTGACTTTACCCTGCAGTCATTGGTGAGTCCTGACCTGCTGCCCTGACTTTACCCTGAAGTCATTGGTGAGTCCTGACCTGCTCCCCTGACTTTACCCTGAAGTCATTGGTGAGTCCTGACCTGCTACCCTGACTTTACCCTGAAGTCATTGGTGAGTCCTGACCTGCTACCCTGACTTTACCCTGAAGTCATTGGTGAGTCCTGACCTGCTACCCTGACTTTACCCTGAAGTCATTGGTGAGTCCTGACCTGCTACCCTGACTTTACCCTGAAGTCATTGGTGAGTCCTGACCTGCTACCCTGACTTTACCCTGAAGTCATTGGTGAGTCCTGACCTGCTGCCCTGACTTTACCCTGAAGTCATTGGTGAGTCCTGACCTGCTGCCCTGACTTTACTCTGAAGTCATTGGTGAGTCCTGACCTGCTACCCTGACTTTACTCTGAAGTCATTGGTGAGTCCTGACCTGCTACCCCTGACTTTGAAGTTGTTGGTGAGTCCTGACCTGCTGCCCTGACTTTACCCTGCAGTCATTGGTGATTCCTGACCTGCTGCCCCTGACTTTTACCCTGAAGTCATTGGTGAGTCCTGACCTGCTACCCCTGACTTTACCCTGAAGTCATTGGTGAGTCCTGACCTGCTACCCCTGACATTACCCTGAAGTCATTGGTGAGTCCTGACCTGCTACCCCTGACTTTACTCTGAGCAGAAAACATACCTGTGAGGCACTTGTAGCAAACAGAGGAGCTTGATGCAGAAGAAATCTCTCCTGGACAACAGGGTGGTGTTAGCTGAATGCAAACAGTTAATGGAGGCGCTTCAGAGGCATCTTCCTGCATGCATGTGAGTGGAATGCTGAAGATGGCAAGCTGATGGGTTGGACTGGATGACCTTGGAGGTCTCTTCCAACATGTTGGTTCTATTCTATTCCACTCTAACTACTTCCATTTGGACTGCCCCCCCAGGTTTCTACATGTACATTGAGACATCACGGCCCAGGCTGGAAGGAGAGAAGGCCAGACTTGTCAGCCCTGTCTTCAGCGTCGCTCCCAAAAATCCCTACGGAGCTACCAACACAGCCTACTGTTTTAGCTTCTACTATCACATGTATGGACAGCACATAGGTGAGAGAAAGCCAACGACTTTGTCTGTGAACTTAGCTGCAGATGTGTCCCACTTGTGATGAAAGGAAAGGTTGGGAGGGCTGCCAACACCATCAAGGACCAGTTGCAACCGGCGCTGGCAAGACTGCTGGCATCCAACTTGCCTTAAAACTGGGGGTTGTGCTGATTGTCACAGTAGCAGAGCCCCTCTGAAAGCTGGGAAGTTGTGCAGGTTTGGGTGTTACTTGCCCCACCCCCAGCTAGGAATTCAGTAGACTAAGTCAGGCAGCTGGAAGTTAAGGGATGGAGCTGCATTTCTAGCTTGGCCCAATTTACAAGCAGGTGTTTGTATACAATATGTACAGATGTTTACAGCTGTGTGCAGGCAGCACAGAATCACAGCATTAACCAGGTTGGGAAGGACCTGTGGGGTCATTGACTCCAACCTAGCACCTAACACCTTCTCATTAACTAACCCATGGCACTCAGTGCCTCATGCAGCCTCCTCTTAAACACCCCCAGGGATGAGGACTCCACAGCATTAACCAGGTTGGGAAGGACCTCTGGGATCACTGACTCCACCCTAGCTCCTAACACCTTCTCATTAACTAACCCATGGCACTCAGTGCCTCATGCAGCCTCCTCTTAAACACTCCCAGGGATGGGGACTCCACAACATTAACCAGGTTGGGAAGGACCTCTGGGATCACTGACTCCAACCTAGCTCCTAACACCTTCTAATTAACTAACCCATGGCACTCAGTGCCTCATGCAGCCTCCTCTTAAACACTCCCAGGGATGGGGACTCCACAACGTTAACCAGGTTGGGAAGGACCTCTGGGATCATGGAGTCCAATCTAGCTCCTAACACCTTCTAATTAACTAACTCATGGTACTAAGTGTCTCATGCAGCCTCCTCTTAAACACCTCCAGGGATGGGAACTCCCCCACCTCCCTGGGCAGCCCATTCCAATGCCAATCACTTTTGCTCTGAAAAAGTCCTAACATCCAGCCTGAACCTGCCCTGGCACAGCTTGAGACTCTGTCCTCTTTTTCTGTTGCTGGTTGCCTGGCAGAAGAGCCCAACCCCACCTGGCTACAACCTCCTTTTGGGGAGTTGTAGACAGCAATGAGCTCTGCCCTGAGCCTCCTCTTCTGCAGGCTACACACCCCCAGCTCCCTCAGCCTCTCCTCACAGGGCTATGTTTCAGGCCCTTCCCCAGCCTTGCTGCCCTTCTCTGGACACCTTCCAGCACCTCAACATCTCTCTTGAATTGAGGAGCCCAGAACTGGATACAGCACTCCAGGTGTGGCCTGAGCAGTGCTGAGCACAGTGGCAGAATAACCTCCCTTCTCCCAAATTGCCACCTCCAGGAGTGGTGACTCCACAACCTCCCTGGAGGTGTTCAAGGCCAGCTTGGATGAGGCCTTGAGCAACCTGTTCTAGTGGGAGGTGTCCCTGCCTGTGGCATAGGTGGAGTTGGAACTGGCTGAGCTTTGAGATCCCTTCCAAGCTAAACCATTCTAGGATATAGCAGTCTAAATATCCTTTCTTCCAGCTTCAGTCTGTTCCTTCTCCTCCTGTCACTACAGTCCTTTGTAAAAAGTCCCTCCCCAGGTTTCTTGTATCTTCCTGCAGTTACTGGAAGGCCACTCTAAGTTCTTCCCAGAGCCTTCTCTTCTGCAGGTGGAACAGCTCCAACTCTCACAGCCTGTCCCCCTAGGGGAGCTGCTCCAGCCCTCTGATCATCTTCATGTCCTCCCTGGTCCCACTCAAACAGTCCTATGTCCTTCTTGTGCTGGGGACCCCTGCACTGGACACAGTGCTCCAGGTGAGGTCTGAATCATTTAGAATTATAGAATCAGTCAGGGTTGGAAGGGACCACAAGGATCAGCCAGTTCCAGCCCCCCTGCCATGCCCAGGGACATCCTACCCTAGAGCAGGCTGACCACAGCTTCAGCCAGCCTGGCCTTAAACACCTTCAGCCATGGGGCCTCAACCACCTCCCTGGGCAACCCATTCCAGCCTCTCACCACTCTCATGCTCAACAACTTCCTCCTCCCCTCCACTCTGACTCTCCCCACCTCCAGCTTTGCTCCATTCCCCCCAGTCCTGTCACTCCCTGACATCCTGAAAAGTCCCTCTGAACTNGCTGTGGGCAGCCTGCTCTAGGGTAGGGTGTCCTTTCCCGTGGCAGGAGGGTTGGAATTGGATGCTCCTTGTGGTCCCTTCCAACCCTGACTGATTCTATGATCCTGTGATTCTTGCAGGATAGCATTTATTGCTAATACCCAACCTAAACCTCCCCTGGCACTATTTCAAACCATTTCTGTCATTCCATCCCCTGATACTATGGAGAAGAGACCAAGCTCCACCTGGCTCCAAGCTCCTTTCAGGTAGCTGTAGAGAGCAATGAGCTTTGTCCTCAGCCTCTTCTTCTCCATACTGAACACCCCCAGTTCCCTCAGCCACTACTCATAAGGCACTCTGCAGTAGGATATCTGTGTGGAATAACCATGAGCTGCTGATTCTTGACCTGACTTACTTGAGAACTGAAAGTGTCTTTCAGGCTCTTGTTAGGGTTGGAAGTGGTTCCCCCTTAAATGACTTCAAGCACTTGTTGTGGAAAGGAGGCTTAGGATTCTTCTTGCCACAGAAATGAGTGGGTTTGTTAGATGAGCTGACACCCCATGAAAAGGAATTAACACAAACCAAATCCCATGGCATGAGGTTCAACAAGGCCAAGTGCCAGGTCCTGCACTTGGGCCACAAACAAACCCATGCAGTGCTCCAGGACCGTGGAAGAGTGGCTGGAAACTACCCAGCAGAAAAAGGATCTGGGTGAAGTTGGTTGGCAGCCAGGCTGGAGATGAGCCAGGAGGAAGTTGTTGGCAGAGAGAGTGATTGGCATTGGAATGGGCTGCCCAGGGAGGTGGTGGAGTCACCGTCCCTGGGGGTGTTGAAGCAAAGCCTGGATGAGGCACTTAGTGCCATGGTCTGGTTGATTGGCCAGGGCTGGGTGCTAGGTTGGACTGGATGAGCTTGGAGGTCTCTTCCAACCTGGCTGATTCTATTCTATTCAGTGTGTGCCCAGGTGGCCAAGAAGCCCAATAGCAATGTGGCTTGGGTCAGCAGTAGTGTGGCCTGCAGGAGCAAGGCAGTGGGGAGGGACTTTTTAGGCTGTCAAGGAGTGATAGGAGTGGGGGGAATGGAACCAAGGTAGAAATGGGTAGATTCAGCCTGGATGTTAGGAAGAAGTTGTTCAGCATGAAGGTGGTGAGAGCCTGGGAGGAGTTGCCCAGGGAGGTGGTGGAAGCCTCATCCCTGGATGTGTTTAAGACCAGGCTGGGTGAGGCTGTGGCCAGACTGATCTAGTGTGAGGTGTCCCTGGCCATGGCAGGGACAGGCTGGATGAGGCTGGGGGCAGCTTGCTCTAGGGTAGGGTGTCCCTGCCCATAGCCAGGAGGTTGGAATTGGATGTGGTCCTTTCCCTGACTGATTCTATGATTCTGTGATCATCCTCCTGCAGTGGGCACTGGTGAGGCTTCACCTCAAATACTGTGTTCAGTTGAAGGTCACCTCTTCTTGCTGCTCCTCCCCACAGGTCCCACCTCTGCCTTATTGCCCCCAGGGTCAGGCACAAGCTGTGGCATTGCCCTTGGTGTGCAGAGGAGTAAGTCTCAGGCAGAGCCTTTCTGCAGCCCATCCCTTGGCAGGAGCTCTCCCCATCAGCTTCTCCCTGCTAGAAGCAGCCTCTGGCTGTGCAGCCCTGCCCTGACCTTCCAAAAGTGCCTCAGTTGTGCTTCAGTTCACACCAGGGCAAATATAAGAAAAGCAGAAAGCCTCTTTCTTTGCTTAGCAGCAAACACTAGGACATTGTCAAGGAAAAATAAAATGAAGAGCCTCTCTCCTTGTTGTACCTCTGCTTTCAGACAGAATGAGGTTGTAGCTCCATTATGGCTGTCACCATGAAAGCAACAACAAAACAGATCTATATTTCCCATGTTGGTTTTCTAATTGATGCTTCAAGAGCAGTGGGTTATTTTTTGTTCTCCCCTGCCATTAGAGAGCCACCAAAGAGGCCTTCACCACCCTTCTGGCCAACCTATTCCAGTGTCTCACCACCCTCATGCTAAAGAACTTCCTCCTGACGTCCAACCTACATCTGCTCTAGTTTCAAACCGTGGCCTCTCGTCCAGCATCTAGTTCAAGCTCCCTGCCAGAGCAGATTCACCTAGAGCAGGGTGCAGTGATTCACACAGTACAAAATGATCACTTGCCTCACACAGCTGAGTGGAAAGAACCTCTGGTGGAGCGAAGCTTAGCAGTGGTGGGATGTGAAAGCCCCAGAGGAGGTTTTTCTCCATGATCAGGGACTTTACCAAGGTTATCTTAACTCAAAGGATTATGTTGATCTCCAAAATGACTCTTTAGCATCAGTAAAGGGTATCACATCCATATCTGAGATAGGTTTGCCTTGTTCTGTGGGGCTTCAGTAGTTAAATGAGGTACAAAGAAGCTGGGGAGTCTTTATGAGCAAAGGCTAAGCAGAAAGCAACCACATAGATTATTTATCCTTGGGTAAGGATCTTCTCCATGCCTCCTTTACACTAAAGCAGGGAGAAGTGGAGTTGCTGTCCCTGAAGGTGTTGAAGCAAAGCCTGCATGAGGCACTTAGTGCCATGCTCTGGCTGATTGGATAGGGCTGGGTGCTAGGTTGGGCTGCATGAGCTTGGAGGTCTCTGCCAACCTGCTTGATTCTATGAGTCTATGAAGCCACACACAATTGCAGTACAGTGGGAGTTGGAGGGGACTTCAGAGGTAATCCAGTCCAACCTCTTTCTCTGGAGACTTTCAAGGACCATCTGGATGCATTCCTCTGTGACCTGAGCTAGACTGTATGGTCCTGCTCTGGCAGGGGGGTTGGACTTAATGCTGTGGTCTAGTTGATGGGACAGAGCTGGGTGCAAGGTTGGACTGGATGAGCTTGGAGGTCTCTTAGTGCCCTGATCTAGCTGATTGTCTAGGGCTGGGTGCTAGGCTGGGCTGGATGAGCTTGGAGGTCTCTTAGTGCCCTGATCTAGCTGATTGTCTAGGGCTGGGTGCTAGGCTGGGCTGGATGAGCTTGGAGGTCTCTTCCCACCTGCTTGATTCTATGATTCCATGGTTCTAAAGCAAGGTTGCCTAGATCAGGTTGCACAGCAATATGTGTTGGTGGGTTTGGAGTCTCCCCAGACAAGAAGACTCCTCAACCTCTCCAGGCTACCTGCTCCAGGGCTCTGGTTCCCTCACAGCAAAGAAGTTTCTCCTCATCATCAGGTGGAACCTCCTGGGTTCTCCTTCTGTGGAAGTGAAAAGTTCAGTCACTGTCAGTTCACATCCCCAGCTCACCACATTCCCGAGCTTAAACCCGTTGAACTGGTGACAAGCAGCTTGCCATCTCCACTCAGACTTAGCAGAGACCCTGGCACAATGGGCAGGGGTTGGGTGAACAGGTGACTGGTTGCTGTACCCAACCCAGCATCCTTACTCCATCATTCCACCTAACCAATTGCAGTTCTCCACCTCTCTTCTAGGAAGCTTGAATGTCTACCTGCGTTTGAAAGGTCAGACGGCGATAGAGAACCCGTTGTGGTCTTCCAGTGGAAATAAAGGACAGCACTGGAACCAAGCCCGTGTCAATATAAACCCCCCCACTTCATTTCAGGTAATGGCTTCTCTCTCTCACATATGTGGGCCATCACAATCCCAAGCACAACTCCAGGCTGAGTGGGGAATGGCTAAAAGCAGCCCTGAGGAAAAGGACCTGGGGGTCTGGGGTGAGGAAAAGCTCAACATGAGCCTGCAGTGTGAGTGCAGCCCAGACAGCAACCCTGTGCTGGGCTGCAGCAAGAGCAGTGTGGGCAGCAGGGCAAGGGAGGGGATTCTGCCCCTTGGCTCTGCTCTCCTCAGACCCCACCTGGAGTANCAACCTCCCTGGAGATGTTCAAGGCCAAGTTGGATGAGGCCTTGAGCAACCTGTTCTAGTGGGAGGTGTCCCTGCCCATGGCAGGGAGTTGGAGCTGGCTGAGCTTTGGAGGTCCCTTCCAATCTAAACCATTCTATTAGAGATAATTGCTCTCTTTGTTTTATTAGGTGAGCACTATAGAGTTTGATAATGCACTTTATTAGTGGGCAACCAGCAGATAGTGGACTGAGGTTTGAAACCTTCCAGGGCCTAGAAGGTGCTGATGGCCAATATAAAATGTTTTCAGTTTCAGATTAGCAACTGGAATAGGAAATTAGGCATCTGGAAAAAAAATAGTTTCCCTGGTCCAGTGATTTATTGGAGCTTTCATAGTAAAGAGACATTTTCAGGACAGGATGGAGAGTTGGGTGGATGGGAACCTCATGAAATTCAACCAGGGCAAGTCTAGGGTCCTGCACCTGGGGAGGAACAACTCCCTGCACCACTACAGGTGAGGAGCTGACCTGCTGGAAAGCAGCTCTGTGGACAAGGACCTGGGAGTGCTGGTGGACAGCAAGTTCCACAGGAGCTACCAGTGTGTCTTCATGGAAGGCCAATGGTTTCCTGGGGTGCATGAGGAAGAGTGTGACCAACAGGTGAAGAGAGGTTATCCTCTGGCTCTGTTCTGTCCTAGTAAGGAGACAACTGGAGGTCTGGGTCAAGTTCTGGGCACCTGAGTTCAAGAGAGACAGGGAACTACTATAGAGAGTCCAGTGGAGGCTATGAGGCTGCTGAGAAGCCTGGAGCATTCCTGGGAGGAGGAAAGGCTGAGAGCCCTGGGACAGCCTGAGAGGGGATCTGATCAATGCTCAGCAAGAGCTAAAGGACCTGTGGGGGACAGGAGGATGGGGACAGACTCTCCTCCGCCACTCCAGTGAGAGGACAAGGGAGGATGGGCACAAACTGGAACCCAGGAGGTTTCATCTGAAGGTGAAGAGAAACTTGTGTGGTGTGAGGGTGTTGGAGCCCTGCAGCAGACTGCCCAGAGAGGCTGTGGAATCTCCATCTCTGAAGAGATTCCAAAGCCACCTGGACATTGTGATCCAGGGCAAGCTGCTGTGGCTGCCCCTGCTTTAGCAGCAGAGTTGGACTGGGTGATCTCCAGAGGTCCCTTCCAACCTCCCCCATTCTGTGTGATTGTGGAGCTCCATGAATGCACTGTGTTTAAGAGTCACAGAATCATAGAATCAATCAACCAGGTTGGAAGAGACCTCCAACAGCTTCCTAAAGTCAGGGAGGTGCAGTTCATAGGTTGTGCAGGGCACTGAGAGGGGATTCTGCTCATCTGGAGGTGCCAAGAACCTGAGGCTGGCTACTGTTCCATGTCTGGCCAACCCTCTTCTGTGGTGATCTGTTCTGAGCTTGTGGCCAAGCTGGCTGATAGCTTCCTCATCTCCCAGACCATTAAAACCAAAAGCTGCCAAGTGCAGCTTTTAATTAAATGCTGGTGGTTGTATTTGTGTAGAGTCCTTTTGTCTGGACACTGTGGTTTGCATGATCAGGGAAGATCAGGTTTTCAACTCCCATGACTGCCTTCAAGCCTGCTGCCAAAGAGTTGTACTTGGTGGAGAGGAGAAGACACTTCCCCTCTTGAGCTGAATATTTCCCTGTCTCAAGGGCAGAGTCAAAATGTTATCAGATGGATAACTCCTTGAAGGACTCTTTTCAGGCAGCAGGGTAACTTGTGTGCCAAGGGAGGCTGAGGTTGGACATCAGCAAATCTGTCATCACAGAAGGGGCTCTCAGGTATTGGAACCAGCTCCCCAGGGAGGTGATGGAATCTCCATCCCTGGACTTGTTAGCAGCACTTCCCTCTCGAGCTGAATATTTCCCAGCCTCAAGGGCAGAGTCAAAATGTTATCAGCTGGATAATTCCTTGAAGGACTCTTTTCAGGCAGCAGGGTAACTTGTGTGCCAAGGGAGGCTGAGGTTGGACATCAGCAAATCTGTCATCACAGAAGGGGCTCTCAGGTATTGGAACCAGCTCCCCAGGGAGGTGATGGAATCTCCATCCCTGGAGGTGTTTGCAACAGGAGTGGATGTGATGCTGAGGGATGTGGTGGTAGTGGCTTAGCAGTAGTGGTGGGACTGTGGGGTCTAGGTGAGCAGTTGAATGATCTCAAAGCTCTTTCCCAACTGCAGGAGTTCTCTGGTGCTATGGAAAAGCTTCCTGCTTTCAGTTTCCTGCTGCATTCATATCCAACTTGGTATTTTAACTGACTTACAGCATCTCTCTCATCCATCAGGTCCCAGTGGAGCCTTCTGCTCCCAGAGCAGCTCTCAGGTGGATTTAGTGCATTCAGCACTTGCCTCCCCAGCTCTCCCATCCTCTGAGCCCACCCTATAATGTTGTGTGAACTCATCTGAGCTTCTGTAGACAAAGCCAAGCCCACCAATGTCACTAATGCAAGATGGAGGTGGACATTTTCCATTTGTCACTGTTCTGGACTGAATTTTTTTCCTTTCCTATCCCTTCCAGCTCATATTTGAAGGGATTCGAGGCCCTGGCATCGAAGGGGACATTGCTATTGATGATGTATCAATTGTGGAAGGAGAGTGTATGAAATCAGACCAACCTGCCAACAGTAAGTGACTCTGCCACATCTGCTGGGCAGCAAATTGCTTCTGGTGGTCAGCACTGTGAAAGGCTGCCTAAAATGGATTTTATCCAGCAGAGTATCTTACTGGGTTCAGTTGCAGAGGCCTGTAACTAGTGTGGGTCTCACAGAGGTCAGTGCTGGGACCAGTTCTGTTCCATATATTCATCACTGACCTGGCTGAGGGCACAGAGGGCACTGTCAGCAAGTTTGCTGATGGCACCAAGCTGAGTGCAGTGGCTGCCACAGCAGGAGGCTGTGCTGGCATTCAGCCAGAGTGGGACAGGCTGGAGGGGTGGGCAGGGAGAGATGGAATGAAATTCAACAAGGGCAAGGGAAGAGTCTGGCACCTGGGAAAGAACAACCCCAGGGAGCAGCATAGGTTGGGGACTGAGCTGATGGAAGGCAGTGAAGGGGAAAAGGATCTGGGGGTCCTGGTAGATGGGAGGTTGACCATGAGCCAGCAATGTGCTCTGGTGGCCAGGAGGGGCAAAGCCATTCTGGGGTGCATTAGAAGGGCTATGGTTAGGAGGTCGAGAGAGGTTCTCCTGCCCCTCTACTCTGCCCTGATGACACCAATCTGGAGTACTGTGTCCAGTTCTGGGCCCCCCAGTTCAAGAGGGACATAGAAGTGCTTGAGAGAGTCCAGCACAGAGCCACAAAGATCAGGAAGGGAATGGAACATCCCTGTTAGGAGGAGAGCCTGAGGGAGCTGGGGCTGTGCTGCTGGGAGAGGAGGAGGCTGAGAGGTGACCTCATCAGTGGTTATCAAGATGTGCAGGTGAGTGGCAGGAGGCTGGAGCCAGGCTCTGCTGGGTGATGCCCAGGGACAGCACAAGGGGCAGTGGTGGAAGCTGAGGCAGAGGAAGTTCCATGTGAACCTGAGGAGGAATTTTTTCCCTGTGAGGGTGACAGAGCACTGGAAGAGGCTGCCCAGGGGGGTTGTGGAGTCTCCCTCTCTGGAGATATTCCACACCTGCCTGGATGTGTTCCTGTGTGATCTGCTCTAGGAGATCCTGCTCTGGCAGGGGGGTTGGACTGGATGAGCTTTGGAGGTGCCTTCTAGACCCTGAAACTCTGTGATTCTCTAAAGTGAAATATATTCCTTGGTTGTCCTTGCCCATGGTGGGATGGTTGGAATTAGATGATCTTCAGGACAAGAGCAGAGTCCTGCACCTGGGCAGGAATAACAAACTGCACCAGGACAGGCCGGGAGGTGATCTGCTGGAGAGCAGCCCTGTGGAGAGGGACCTGGAAGTGCTGGGGGAGAACATCCATGGCACAGCAATGTGCCCTGGTGGCCAAGAGGAGCAATGGGATCCTGGGCTGTATTAAGAAGACTGTGTCCAGCAGAATCACAGAATCACAAAATTAACTAGGTTGGAAAAGACCTCCAGGATCATCAAATCCAACCTATCACCTAACCCAGATGGAGGGAGGTTCTCCTCCACCTCAGCTCTACCCTGGTGAGACCTCATCTTGTTGCATTCATTTTTGGGCTCCCCAGTTGAAGAGGAACAGGGATCTGCTGGAGGAAGTTCAAGGGAGGGCTAGGAGGGTGATGAGGGGACTGGAGCACTGCCTGATGAGGAGAGGCTGAGGGACCTGGGGCTGCTTAGTCTGGAGAAGACTGAGAGGGGATTTAATCAATGTTTATCAATATCTGAGGGCTGTGGGTCAGGAGGGGGAGAAAGGTTCTGCTGACTTGCTCCCTGGGATAGGACAAGGAGCAATGGATGGAAGCTGCAGCACAGGAGGTTCCAGCTCAACACAGGGGGCAACTTCTTGACTGGAAGGGTCCCAGAGCACTGGCACAGGCTGCCCAGAGAGGTTGTGGAGTCTCCTTCTCTGAAGCCTTTCAAGGCCTGTCTGGATGTGTTCCTGTGTGCCCTGAGCTAGATTGTGTTGTCCTGCTCTGGCAGGGAGATTGGACTGGATGAGCTCTGTGGATCCCTTCCAACCCCTGTCATCCTGTGAAACTGTGATCCTGTGAAGAGGCTTTGTTCCTTGGTTGTCTCTGCCCGTGGTGGAGGGTTGTAACCAGATGATCTTCATGTCCCTTCCAACCCAAACCATTCTATGATTCCCTTCTGTAAGCCAAACTGTCTTTCTTCAGATTGGAAACTGCTGGTGTAGCAGTGATAGAGATGAAAGGTGGTGGCCACTGGGCAGAGGTCATAGCATTCCATGGCAGGGCTGGGAAACAGGGATCTGAGATGGCTAAAGAGGTGAAAGAATGTTTAAAAAGTGCTCCTGCCCTCCCCTCCCCCCAAAAATGCCATTATTGAATATCAATGTTGTGATTCTTCCATGTGGACCTTGTCTCACCTCTCCACCCCCATGGGTCCAAGCATCTCCCCTGTGAGGGTGCTGGAGGCCTGCAGCAGGCTGCCCAGAGAGGCTTTGGAGTCTCCTTCTCTGGAGTGATCCCAAGCCCAGCTGGACATTGGAGCAAGCTGCTGTGGGTGCCCCTACTTTAGCAGGGCTGCTGGAGTGGCTGATCTCCAGAGGTCTTTTCCAACCCCCAGCAGTCTGTGAGTCTCTGTGCATTACCATGTAGGTTTAGCTACACAGCCAGCTGGTTTGTCATCCCAGCTTCTCCTGCCTCATTTGGTTGGGGAGCCATTAAGGCTTCTTCTGACCCTCATTGTAGGAGATGAATTTGCAGAGTATTGTCCCTATAGAGAGCAAGGCTGTGCTAGAGGAGGTTGGTGGCAGTCAGCATGACAAGCAGAGGGAGCCTGGATGAGCACCACACTGTTGTTCTCCCTGGCTGCCTCTGAGGGGGTGTGGAGGACAGAGAAGGGGACTAGAAAAGAGAAGATTGAGAAGGATCCTCTCAATGCTTGTCAGTATCTGAGGGTGAGAATCAAGATGGGGCCAGGCTCTCTCATAGAATCAAGCAGGTTGGAAGAGACCTCCAAGCTCATCCAGCCCAACCTAGCACCCAGCCCTGGCCAATCAACCATACCATGGCACTGAGTGCCTCATCCTGGCTTTGCTTGAACAGTGGTACCCAGAGACAGGACGAGGGGCGAAAGGCACAGGAAGAGGAGGAGGAGAAACTTGTTTGCTGTGAAGGGTGCTGGAGGCCTGGAGCAAGCTGCCCAGAGAGGTTGTGGTCTCCTTCTCTGTAAAGATTCCATTTGGACATGGAGCCATTGACAGCCACTCTTTGGGTGCGGCCATCAAGCCAGTTCTTCATCCATCCAGTGGGCCACCCATCAAACCCATGTGTCACCAGCTTGGAGACCAGGATGTGGTGTGGGGCAGTGTCAAATGGCCTTGCTCAGGTCCATGTAAATGACAGCAGTTCCTTGACCCTCATCACTACTTTAAGGGAGGCTGTAGCCAGGTGGGGTTGGGCTCTTCTGCCAGGCAACCAGCAACAGAACAAGGGGACACAGCCTCAAGTTGTGCCAGGGGAGGTCTAGGCTGGATGTTAGGAGGAAGTTGTTGGCAGAGAGAGTGATTGGCATTGGAATGGGCTGCCCAAGGAGGTGGTGGAGTCCCCATCGTGGAGGTGTTCAAGCAAAGCCTGGATGAGGCACTTAGTGCCATGGTCTGGTTGATTGGCCAGGGCTGGGTGATAGGTGATCTTTGATCACCTTCTGTGCTTCTGTGCTCCACAGCCTCCCTGGGTAACCTGTGGCAGTGTCTCACCACCCTCCCTGCAAACAACTTCTTCCAATGCACTTAGTGCCATGGTCTGGTTGACTGGACAGGGCTGGGTGCTAGGTTGGGCTGGATGAGCTTGGAGGTCTCTTCCAACCTGCTTGATTCTATGAGTCTATGATTCTACGAATGTTGTGACCTGTTCACAGAAGGCCACCAGGTTTGCTAGGCAGGATTTGCCCTTGGTGAAGCCCTGCTGATTGCACCCAATCACCTCTTCATTATTCTCCTGTCTCAGTAGTGCCTCCAGGAGGATCCAGCCTGGAGATCTTGGGCAAGCCACTGTGGGCACCCTGCTTTATAGCGGGGGAGTTGGATTGGCTGAGCTCCAGAGTTTGTCATTTCATGTGACAAGTTATGGTGGCTGTGCTAGTTTGAGCCTAGCTGGGATGTTTTGGTGAGAAGGACTGGATAATAGGCTGAGAAATGAAAACAATGGTGAGGTCTACTTCCCTCACAGTCTTGCTGGGATGTGTAAAGAAGAAAGGCAAAACAAAAGATAAAGTCACTTTGCTCTGCACTTGGTGCTGGGCTGTTCTCTTCTGCTTTGCCTGCTGGGCAGAGCTGGGGCTGCTGGCTGGACTCCATCTTGCTTTCTCACCTCACCCTCCATTTGCTTTGCTGATTCACCTTTGCTTCTTAATCCTCTTGGCCAAACCCCATTCTTCCTTGGGACTGGGGTAAGGTTGAGAGGGGTAGGGGGAAGGTGAGGGGTGGTTGAGAGCCCCTCCTGGGGACTCAGGTTTTTTGGGAGGGGAGTTGTGTTTCTGTATTACTTTTACCTTGTCTATTTCTGTCT
>WAAF01001094.1:241283-264189 GCA_013400475.1 Tricholaema leucomelas | reverse complement strand
AGAAGCAAATGCCCTAATCTTTGTTTTGCCTTTCTTCTTTTGTATACATCTCAGCAAGACTGTGAGGGAAGTAGACCTCACCATTGTTTTCATTTTACAGCCTATCATCTAGTTCTTCTCACCAAAACATGCTAGCTAGGCTCAAACTAGCACACATTCAAATGCTTCTTCTCCACCTCTTTACCTCTTCCTCTGTTGTTCTTTCACAGCCTTATTTATTTTACATTCCTATTTTTTAAATGCTTTTAATTTCCTAATAAAATTTTCATTTAAGTTATATATAAAATTAGCAAAGTACATTATAGTTGCTATATTGATGCTTTGGATGTTCCTTGCCCCCCCACTTTTGTGAAATCACCCAGAGAAGACTCAGCCAAGCTGGAGATTAAGAATGAAGCTTTATATTTACAGCTTAGCACAATATACAAGCAGGTATTTACAATATATACAGATATATAAAGAGATATACAAGTTTTAAAAGGGAGTAGCATAGAATAGAATAGAATAGAATAGAATAGAATGGAATAGAATAGAATAGAATAGAATAGAATAGAATAGAATCAACCAGGTTGGAAGAGACCTCCAAGATCATCCAGGCCAACCTAGCACCCAGCCCTAGCCAGTCAACTAGAGCATAGTACTAAGTGCCTCAGCCAGTCTTTCCTTGAACATCTCCAGGGAACACAACAGCCCTCTCAGAAACCACAGTCCCCAGCAGGGGCTCCCAACCACCCTTCCACCTCCCACTCCTCTACCTTATCCCAGATTTGCTTTATGTTCAAGATGAGTTTGGAGAATCAGCTGCGGGAGTGGTGGTTAGAAAGCAGACAGATTAGTTACACATCAGGTTAAGGAGAAACGTGCAGGCAGCCAGAGACACAGAGCAACTGTGTTATCTATGTTTGTGTTCTTGTTTTTATGCATCTCAGCAAGCCTATGAGTGAAGTAGACATCACCATTGTTTGCTTTTCACAGCCTGTAATCTAATCCTTCTCACCAAAATATTCCAGCTAGGCTCAAACTAGCACAAGCATTAAGATTATTAAGTATCAGTTGTGCGGACTACATATGCTTTCTACCTAGGAGCTGGAAAGGCAAAATTGTGCTTTTCCTTTCAGTTTTGGTCCTCAAATATATAGAGATAAGCAATTGCTCTTTTTAAAAGAGCTACTGTGATGGTTTGAGTGCTACCCACCACCCCACACTTTGGAAAATCACCCAGACTAGACTCAGCAGCTCTGGAAATTGAATGAAGCTTTATATTTACAGCTTAGCACAATATACAAGCAGATATGTACAGTATATACAGTTATAGACAGAAATATACAAGTTGAAAGGTAATACAGAAACACAACAGCCCTCCCAGAAACCTGAGTCCCCAGGAGGGGCTCCCAACCACCCTTCCACCTTCTCCCGCTACTCTCTACCTTACCCCAGATGTTGCCCTGTGCTCAAGGAAGAATGGAGGGTTGGCCAGGGGGTTAGGAAGCAGGTGGATTAATCAGGTTAGGTTAGAGAGAAAAATGCAGCCCACAGCCTGCACAGAGAGAGACTACTGACTACCTTATCAGTGTTTGGATTCTGGCTCTTATACCTCTCAGCAAGCCTATGAATGAAGTAGACATCATCCCTTTCACAGCCTGTAATCTAGTTCTACTCACCAAAACATTCTAGCTAGCTTCAAACTAGCACACAATGATAGGACAAAGGGCAATAGAATCATAGAATCATAGAATGGTTTAGGTTGGAAGGGACCTCAAGGATCATCCAGCTCCAACCCCCTGCCATAGGCAGGGACACCTCCCACTAGAGCAGGCTGCTCAAGGCCTCATCCAGCCTGGCTTTAAACACCTCCAGGGAGGAAGCATCCACAACCTCCCTGGGCAACCTGTGCCAGTGTCTTACCACCCTCACTGTAAAGAACTTCCTCCTAATATCCAGTCTAAATCTCCCCTCCTCCAGCTTAAACCCATTCCCCCTCGTCCTGACATTACCAGACCTTGTCAGTAGTCCCTCCCCAGCCTTCCTGTAGGCTCCCTTCAGATACTGCAAAGCCACTCTAAGGTCTCCTCGAAGCCTTCTCTTCTCCAGGCTGAAGAGCCCCAACTCTCTCAGCCTGTTCTCATAGCAATGGATCAAGCTGGAGCATATCAGGTTCCACGTAAATGTAAGGAAAAGCATTTTCACTGTGAGGATGACAGAGCACTGGAACAGACTGCACAGAGAAGTTGTGGCATCTCTTTCACTGGAGACATTAAAAACCTGACAGGATGAGTTCCTATGTGACCTGCTGTTGGTGGTCCTGCTCTATCAAGGGTTTTGTACTAGTTCACCATCTCTTACAACCCATAACATTCTGTGGTTCTGTGATTGAATTTTGATCCTGGTGATGGCAGTCTGCTCAGTTGCGTCTCGTCTTGCCCAGACACCCTGAGCCTGCAGTGGAACATTGCTCCCTAAGGACAGAGTCTGACTGACACTCTGGTGTTGGAAAAGGAGATTAAAAGACTGGGGATGAGATGGGAAAATATGAGTAAAGGGTGGAAGTGAGAATATTGATAATTTCATTGCACTGTCTTGATCTCAGGTGCATAATTATTTATGTTTAGCATTAGACAATGACTTTAACTGAATTTGTGTGGGTTTGCTTGTGTACAAACGTTGTAGTTGGATACTGCATAGACAATCTTTGTACAACAGGAAGCTTGAGAGGCAGAGACCTAATAGCATTGAGCAAATGAGAGCTCTTCAGCTTATCAGCAGATATCCTCTTGTGGACACCTCGCTACCACTGGGTTAATTAGAAAACAGCTGCCACTGGCTGGGGAGAAGAGGGAGGTGTAAGGAAAAGGAGTTTGCTGAATCCCTATAACACTTGGTTATCTTTCTCTAACCTTCTAGCCTTAATTGCCATTTAAGGAAGTCTAACACTACTTAATGAGATGCATGTTTTGAGAGCTGTACCCCTCAAGTGGTAGGAACTGGGTTTGCTTGGCTAAGTGTGTTTAATCTTCTGGGTTTTCCTACAAACTGTTCAATTTAATTGAATTACACCAGGGGTCTGACTGGGTGACAGGGGCCCTCTTCACAGGCTCTTGATTGCTTCATATTGTGATCATCCTCTTTTACTTCATCTGGTGAGCTGTAAAATGTGACAGAGTGTATATCTCAAGACTTAGTAAAACATAAAGTCGCAACCAGCACAGGTTTCTAAAGGATGACAGTTAAGGACAAACGGTTTCTACGACATTAACCAAAGATTCTGACAGCAGTATATTTTTCCAAGCTTATGAATTCAGTTACCACATTGCCTGGTGCTTAGAACAAGTATTTCATAGTGAGGATATCTGGGAAAGATGAGAACAGCAAGAATAAGATCCAGAGCGCTTGGGCTTAGAGCTAGTAGGAGAGAGAGTAAAAGCAAAGGAAGGAAGATGCTGAGGAAAGAGGAGCTTAATAGATGCCAAGCCACACATAGAAGCTTTCAACGATTTGTCAATTTAGTGGTGGAAGAGGAACTCCTTGGGGAGAGAAACCTGATGAGGTAAAGCATTAAAGCCTTCTAGAAACACCCACAAGTGAACAGTAGAAGAAACATTATGTGGATCATGAAGTCATGCAAAAAATATAGGCAAGGTGGGTGGTTTTTTTAGTCTAACCCACATGCCGTCAGAAGAGATTTAAATGGGTTAGAACATGGTGCAGAAACAGCCACACTGAAGCACTGGAAGGTGAATGGAAGGAGCTGCCAGATGCTGTGGTGTAGGCAGATGATATATCCCCATTTGGGGAGTGGGATTTCAAGGTGGAAGTCAAACATGCATCAGGGAGGTGGTGGAGTCACCATCCCTGGAGGTGTTCAAGATAAGACTAGATGAGGCATTTAGTTCCATGGTCTAGTTGTTTGGCTAGGGCTGGGTGATAGGTTGGACTGGATGATGTTGGAGGTCTCTTCCAACCTGGCTGATTCTATGATTCTATGAAACAAATATAGAGATGAAACAATGTGGGAGGATTATCTGTAGCCACTTGTAAGTTCCCAGGGAAACATCAAGTGTTTGGATCTACATACTCCTAGTATACAAGTGACTGCAATTTGAATATTCATTACCCTAAAGCTGTACAATACCCTAATATGTTCCTGAACAAGCTTGACTTTGTCCTATACATGGCAATTACAATGACATTCTCACCATGGCAAAGACTGTCAAGCACATACAAATGAAAAAGGTGCGTGATACAATTAATTCAAGATTGATAGGAAGAATGCTGTGAAAGTCTACAAAGAATTGATACCAAAACCTAAGCTGTAGTAGAAAGTCAAAGGAAGGGGAAGAGAAAACAAACCCTATGAGGAGAGGCTGAGGGAGCTGGGGTTGTTTAGCCTGGAGAAGAGGAGGCTCAGGGCAGACCTCATTGCTGTCTACAACTACCTGAAGGGAGGTTGTAGCCAGGTGGGGGTTGGTCTCTTCTGCCAGGCAACCAGCAACAGAACAAGGGCACACAGTCTCAATTTGTGCCGAGGGAAGTATAGGCTGGATGTTAGGAGGAAGTTGTTGCCAGAGAGTGATTGGCATTGGAATGGGCTGCCCAGGGAGGTGGTGGAGTCACCGTCCCTGGGGGTGTTCAGGAAAAGCCTGGCTGAGGCACTTAGTGCCATGGTCTGGTTGACTGGCTAGGGCTGGGTGCTAGGTTGGACTGGATGATCTTGGAGGTCTCTTCCAACCTGGTTGATTCTATTGTATTCAGAAAGAGTTCATGTGCATGTCATTTGGAAACAAACAAACCAATGAACAAAAAAACAAACTTTGAATAATATATTAAGGCAATTCAAACAAACAAACAAACCAAAACCAACCAAAAAGAAAAAACCCTAGGCCAGAAATGTCAAAAGGAAGATAGGGTAGTTGTTTGATATAGTAATATTAAATGTAGTTGGATATAGTAATATTAAATGTAGTGGTTCTATAGAAATGTTTGAATATGATACAATGAAGCACAAGCCATGGGCTTGAAAGCAAGACACTGAGCTGGGTGAAAGTGCAGGGTCAAAGTGCCTCTGAAAGAAACGTGGTGTGTGTAAAACAAGAGGCCTCAAGTCATATCTCATTGCTTTATGGCCCTCACAGCTTGGTACAGCTTGGTGCCTGTCTCTCTTACCTACACGCCATGGCTCTCTCCTTAGGATTAATTTGATATAGAATCATAGAATCAACCAGGTTGGAAGAGACCTCCAAGATCATCCAGTCCAACCTAGCACCCAGCCCTAGCCAGTCAACTAGACCATGGCACTAAGTGCCTCAAACAGTCTTTTCTTGAACACTTCCAGGGAATGTACTCTCTGAAGGACTAGATAAATATATGTTTTATTAAGAAAAGTTATTGTGTGTCTTGTTAAGACATAAGAATTCTTCCCAGACAGAGTGATTGGCATTGGAATGGGCTGCCTAGGGAGGTGGTGGAGTCGCCATCACTGAAGGTGTTCCAGAAAAGCCTCTCTGAGGCATTTAGTGCCATGGTCTAGTTGACTGGCTAGGGCTGGGTGCTAGGTTGGACTGGATGATCTTGGAGGTCTCTTCCAACCTGGTTGATTCTACTCTCTACGAAGAAATACATAATTAATGTGTCCTAGCAATTAGTGTGTAATCCTAGTATAATCCTTAACACAAGTATATGTAACCAATTAGAGTCTAACATGATTTGTAACCTTCTTATGTAGCCTTCTGATGAAAGGTGTATCACCGCATGCTTGGGGTACAATAAACTGGAATTTGCTTGTATCAGGCTTCTCCCTGAAGAAGCCCTTCTTTTCTTAAGAAAAAATGTAGTTTATCACAGTTTTTGCTTTGATTAGTCACAGTATCACCAAGGTTGGAAGAGACCTCACAGATCATCAAGTCCAAGCCATTACCACAGAGCTCAAGGCTAGACCATGGCACCAAGTGCCACGTCCAACCTTGTCTTGAACAGCCCCAGGGACGGCGACTCCACCACCTCCCTGGGCAGCCCATTCCAGTGGCCAATGACTCTCTCAGTGAAGAACTTTCTCCTCACCTCAAGCCTAGACTTCCCCTGGTGCAGCTTGAGGCTGTGACCTCTTGTTCTGGTGCTGGCTGCCTGAGAGAAGAGAGCAACCTCCTCCTGGCTACAGCCACCCCTCAGGTGGTTTATATTTGAAAACATGACAGCAGAGGTAATTTATAATGTTTTAAACTGTGACTAGAGTAAAAGAAAAACTAAACTGGTTGGCAGCCTCCAGTTGCAACATCATATAGCTATATACAGGTGTTGTGAATACAAAATTCTATAAGAAGAGATGACTAATCTAAAGCAAGTTTTAGAAGTTCTGAATTAGGAAATTTAGGCTCATTACATAAGATAAATAAATCAAGAGAATTGTTATTTTCTGTGGCTAAGAAACAGTATTACATTAATATCTAGTAGGGGAAAAGGAAGAATTTAGAGGGTGGGGAAAATCATTCTTTGGCTAAATCTGCATGTGGTAAATATAATACTGTTGCAGAATTAAGTAGGGCTCTTTGCAGTTGTGTTCATAACCTAATTACAGTGGTAATTAGGACACAGGTAAAACCACAAAAGGGGGAGGGGGGGGGAAAGTATGTTAAGTTTCAAAGAGTGCATTTTAGAAGAGTATAAAAGCAAAGGATGAAATCAAGTAGGATAAATCAATAGAGATAAAGGACACAGAGGGAAATGGAAAACATTCAAGGATAAATTAATGTATGCCCATGGGTTGTGCATGTAATCTAGCTAAAAATACACCAGAAATAAAGGAGGCTAATGCTGGTGAACAAAGGAGCCAAACCTGAGAATATGCACTCTAGCTATATCCAAGGGACCATGTAAAATGAATAAAGCTGAAAAACAGAAGGCTAGAAATGAAGCTATTAGCACATTTAACAAATAGCAAGAATACATCTTCCATTTAAAAAGAAACCCCAACAATACATTTCTCAAGACAGAAAAGAAAATATCTCTTGGATTTGGAAGTAATAAAAGATGAAGACCGAAATAATTACAGGGAATGAGATATTGAGTGTGAGATGCTGCAAGAAGTAGCAAAAGTTGTCAAAGGTATTTTGGATTCAGAGCAGAAAGTGCTGAGCTGGAGGGCTGCTACTCTTACAGCTCCTTTTTATGATACTTAGTTAGCATAGTTCAAGGGACTATATGAAAACCCTAAAATTAGTTCTAAATGCCTTGTAAATTCAGCCCATTAAGCAGCTGATTTATGGAGGCTTTTTGTTGGTAGCAGGTACAGTTATTAGATCAGTTGGACTTGGTGGTCCTGAGGGTCTTTTCCAACCTGAATGTGTCTGTGATTCTGTGATGATTCTGTGACCCTGACCTGTTGTCATTGCTTTGTGTCACAGCTTTGGATCCAACACCTTCTTAGAAAAACAACTGTAGAAAACTTTACTCAACCCAGTTCCTTGGAGGTACACAGAATGCCTGTTGTGTACATACCTCTCACCAACATCAGGAGAAGTTCTCAAAGCTCCAAGTCCCAAGTTTCAAGCTAGTAGATTTGGTGGGGGGCAGAGAGTTCAGAAAAATGTAAACTAAATTTCAAGCAAATATGAGACTTCTAAGATCATTCAATTCAAGGGAGATGTTGAGGTGCTGGAACATGTCCAGAGAAGGGCGACGAAGCTGGTGAGGGACCTGGAACACAGCACTATGAGGAGAGGCTGAGGGAGCTGGGGGCATTTAGCCTGGAGAAGAGGAGGCTCAGGGCAGACCACATTGCTGTCTACAACTACCTGAAAGGAGGCTGTAGCCAGGTGAGGGTTGGTCTCTTCTGCCAGGCAACCAGCAACAGAACAAGGGGACAGAGCCCCAAGTTGTGTCGGGGGAGGTCTAGGCTGGATGTTAGGAGGAAGTTGTTGGCAGAGAGAGTGATTGGCATTGGAATGGGCTGCCCAGGGAGGTGGTGGAGTCACCATCCCTGGAGGTGTTCAAGCAAAGCCTGGCTGAGGCACTTAGTGCCATGGTCTGGTTGACTGGACAGAGTTGGGTGCTAGATTGGACTGGATGACCTTGGAGATCTCTTCCAACCTGCCTGATTGATTCTATGATTCTAAATCTCCTTTTCTTTAACACAAACCATTTCAGAAACCTGAAATCCTCAAGAATAGCTAATGCTTCTGGAAGTCCAAATAAAAGTTAAGATAAACCCACAACAAAAGAAAAAAGCCTGCTGCACATATGATGAATGAATGCTGTATAGACTTCTATCAAAAATAGCAATGAAAAAAAAGAGTCTTCTTAAATAGAGATGCAGAACCTTGTACATCTCAGATCTTTCAAGAAACCTGTAGAGAGATCAGTACTGCATACAGAAATACCTGGCCTTTCATCAGGATAGGATTAAATTCCCAGAGCTTCTCAGATATGTGTGTGATAGATACTCCAGCTTCTATTACCCTGAAAAAAACCAACCCTGAAACATTTAAATCCAGTGTAGGTTTTGTTTCATATAAACTTTTCCCTTCAACTGTCATTCAGTTGCACAGCAGCTTATGTAGGATGCATCACATGCTGATTGCATCTTTGGAAACCTAGTTTTGAATCAACTGGTCTTTGCTAATGCCCTCTCAACATTTCAATGCACAGAAAAATCTATCAGAAAACAGAAAATATTAGGAAAATGAGGCACAAGATAAAGTTTTTGACCGCAGATGCTCAAGAGGTCCACGCAGGAGCTAAGCCAATTAAATGCTGTATCAAACTCAGAGTTAACATACTCATGATGTTGATATGGAATTTGATAAAAGGGTTTCATGCAGTAAGATGTAGTCTTTAAGATTCTCTTCAAGTAGGTGTAGTAAATAATTTAGTTTGTCTTTGGTTCCTGTACTCCTAAACAGGCAGTAATGTTCATTGGTAGTCAGAGGGCATCACGGTATTAGCTACTTTCTCTGAGTTCCTCTGCTATGACCCTTTCATCTCTAGAAACAGTACAAAGTAAGAACCTCCTGTCATATGCTCCTTTTCAAAACCATTTTAAGCTCATTGTTGAAAAAGAAAGGTGTGATTTAAAGAGGCAGCCTTGCTCTACCACGTATCTGGGATGGAGGAATGCAGGCTGCCTACTATGGAGCTGAGTATCAGGAGGCTCCCTTTTTAGGATTGCCAAACCAGTGCTGACTAGCTCCCCTGGAAGCCAGGTATTTTATGCAGTGGATCACAGAGGAACACAGTGGATGTGTTCCTCTGTGACCTGTGTTAGATAGTATTGCCCTGCTCTGGCAGTGGGGTTGGACTCGATGATCTCTTTGGGTCCCTTCCAACCCCTAACATCCTGTGAGCCTGTAATCGACCCTCAGGATACCTCTGTGCTAGACAGGTATTAGGCAAGCAATGTCACTGCTTGTAGCAGCAAATCTGGACCCCTTTGGTCTCTCCTAATAATCACTCTCTCACTCAATTCTCTGCTATGATTTGGCTTATGAGTTCCAAAAACTTTTCTCAGTTTATATGTAACACAAAAGAAAGTCTTGATGCAGCTCATACTGTGCTGGCTGGCCCCACTACCTAGTTACACATAGATGCTGTTTCAATATCCTGACAGCTGGACCCCTAGCAGGGGTCCAGCCTATTTTCAGTACCTCCTGTTTCCTACATATTAAGTGAGAGAGTCTGTGAGTTTGGGGAAAATCAGACCCCTAGGTGCTTCCAGACACCTGCTACGTGGTCAGGAGTGCTAGCTGAAGGTAGCAGCCTCTTTAATCCTCTAGGCAAGCATCTCCAGTGGAATAACTACTACGGTTTCCAGCTCTAGAGAGACAGGCATAGGTCTGAGCAGTGCCTGCAAGCAAGCACCCACTCTAGTTCATTTAGTAAGAAAATCTAACTCATTTAGTAAGAAAATCTAATTCATTTAGTAAGAAAAATCAAAGGGTCCTGTGTCTCCACAACAAATTTTCAAAACATTGCTTCTTGAGGAAGAACTTCCTCCTAACATCCAGCCTAGAGCTGCCCCGCACACAGTCTCAAGGTGTGCTGCAGGAGGTCTAGGCTGGATGTCAGGAGGAAGTTCTTGCCAGAGAGAGTGATTGGCATTGGAATGGGCTGCCCAGGGAGGTGGTGGAGTCACCGTCCCTGGGGGTGTTCAGGAAAAGCCTGGATGAGGCAGTTAGTGCCATGGTCTAGTTGACTGGCTAGGGCTGGGTGCTAGGTTGGACTGGATGACCTTGGAGTTCTCTTTCAACCTGGTTGATTCTATGATTCTAAGGCAATTTCCACAATAGAAATCAGCAGGTCTAAAATGTTCCTGTGTGCTGGAACATGTCCAGAGAAGGGTGACAAAGCTGGTGAGAGGCCTGGAACACAAACCCTATGAGGAGAGGCTGNAGGGCTGGGTGCTAGGTTGGACTGGATGATCTTGGAGGTCTCTTCCAACCTGGTTGATTCTATTCTATTCTATTTAAGAAGCAAGTGGACCATGCTCTCAATAATGTGTTTTAATTTTTTGTCAGCCTTAAAGTAGTCAGGCAGTTGATGATCGTTGTACATCCCTTCCAACAGAACTCTTCAATCCTAATTCTGTTCTGTATCAGATGAGCTGGAAATTTGTGAAATGACCAAAGGCAGTTTTAAGAAACACCGAATTCCCTTGTTACTCTGAAACCAGAAAAATACTTCCATATTTTAACCAGAAATTAGGGGATTTTGCTGAGAAAAAGCATTTCTTTCCCAAACATTAGGTGACAAAAGTATCCCCCAAACTCAGCCTTCATTCAGAAATGAATTTGTCACCAGCTGGCCTTAGGTAAGGAGGACTGGGATACCTGAGATATCCAAAAGAACTGCATGAACATGAGACAGAGCCAGCTGATGAGCAGCATGGCTGGCAGAGCCTCCAAGGCAGGTAGATCCTAGCTGGCAGACCCAGTTGTCTCTGTCCCAGACCCCCACTCTAGCAATGTCTGTCAGCTCAGGCATGGCACCAAACCAGTTTCATGCTGTCTCTGTACATTAGTTCCATTCTGCCTATTGGCAAAAAAACCCTTTGATCAAAAGCACTGCTGGAAAAGAGTGCAGAGACATAGAGAAAGAAAGCTCTGTGAGTTATCACGCAGTACCCATTAAACTCTTTACCTCTTTTCCAAGCCAGCCATGCCAGACTTGGACAAGCTCCATGCAGAGCCATTTGGTTGACTCTGCATGGTGCAGGGAGAAAAAGTGTTATTAGTTTAGGCTCTGTAAAGCGTCTGAACCACTTCTGGGCCAACTTGACCCTGGAAACTATGCAGTCACTTCCCACAGCACTGTGCATTAGCATACAAGCCTCACTAGACCAGACATGGCTCTGCAAGGAGGCGGCTCAGGATCCCTGCATCTGAAGTTCACCTAACCTACAACTTCTAAACCACCCAGAAATAACTGAGAGTTGATGGGGTGGAATTCATTTCATCCATGTAAATTCTCATGTACATTCATCATGTGAAGTCTCTCTAATCCACAGTTTCTAAGCAGGAACCTAGGGGGAAGGAGGGAGAGAATAGGACATTTTACTGAAGTGAATCCAAGTCATAGAATCATAGATTGGAATCAAGTTGGAAGAGACCTCCAAGATCATCCAGTCCAACCTATCACCCAGCCCTAGCTAGTCAATTAGGCCATGGCACTAAGTGCCTCAGCCAGGCTTTTCTTGAATGAAACATTAAGAAAGTCATCACATTAAATTGCATGAAGCAAGATGGGCTTGGAAATAAAACAAGCCTCTGCTCTCATATGCCTTGGTATGAATTACATCTAGTCATTTTCACATTAAAGTGTCAGATATGTAGTAAGAGTATCTCTACAGATTTGGAGGAGAAGGAATAGAGGATAGGTCATGGTAGGGGTCATTCCCCAGGTGTTTGAATTTTGAAGTGTGCTAGCTGCAAATCTTCCTTCAGGAACGTGTTGTAGGTCACCACCTGTTAGTGAGGGATACCATACGGACTCCACATGACTCAGTGTGAATCCCACCAGAGAACTTTATCATAGAGTCATAGAATCAGTCAGGGTTGGAAGGGACCACAAGGATCATCTAGTTCCAAACCTCCTGCTACGGGCAGAGACACCCTACCCTAGAACAGGCTGGCCACAGCCTCATCCAGCCTGGCCTTAAACACCCCCAGGCATGGGGCCTCAACCACCTCCCTGGGCAACCCATTCCAGGCTCTCATCACTCTCATGCTGAACAACTTCATCCTCTTGTCCAGCCTGAATCTCCCCACCTCCAGCTTTGCTCCATTCCCCCTAGTCCTGTCACTCCCTCAGAGCCTAAAAAGTCCATCCACAGCTTTTTTGTAGGCCCCCTTCAGATACTGGAAGGCCACAAGAAGGTCACCTGGGAGCCTCCTCTTCTCCAGACTGAATAGCCCCAACTCTTTCAGTCTGTCCTCATAGCAGAGCTGCTCCAGCCCTCTGAGCATCCTCGTGGCCCTTCTCTGGACATGCTCCAGCACATCCACATCCTTCCTGTAACGACAGCTCCAGAACTGGATTCAGTACTCCAAGTGGGATCTCACCAGAGCAGAATGGAGGGGGAGAATCACTTCCCCTCAACCTGCTGGCGAGAGACTTACTATAAGGGCTGGAATAAAGCAGAGATTCCTTAATCAGAACTGTCAAAGCAAAAAATAATCTGTCCAAATGCTGCCACTCATTTAACAACCAAAGCTGTGAACATAATTCTTTAATTTTTTTATTGTGCAGCCTTCTCTGCTCAACAGAGAATTGCTCAGTTAGTGCCTATTTGACATGTGTGTGGCAATAGCCATTCAGTCTTCAGTGGTCTTATTATTCATTCTCAATGGCGTATGGGTGTGTTTTGCAGTGCCTTTCCTCTCAGAACAGGGAACATACATACTCTTCTTAGTCCTTCCTCCTTGGTGTTGTGTAACTCACCTACAGCTTTTTAAGAGGTGGTGGTTGGACAACTGCTCTCAAAACCACTCAGTAAATAACAGTGTAATTCATGTTTCACAAAAATAAGAGCATTATCTTGTATGTGTCAGGCAACAGACCTCAAAGGAAACAGGAGAGAAATTCTGGGATGATAAGATGTAGAAAAGAATTGACTGGAAAGGCAAAGCTGCTAATTATAAACAAGAAGGGGGAAAAAATGCTTAGGTTTGCTGATCCTTTATGAGAAATGGCTTGGTTGCTAAGAATATATCTGACATTTCATAGGGTCTTAGTGTGTTTGTTCAGCATAAAAGGGAGAAAATTTGTTATTTATACTTTAAAGCATCCCAATGACAGTACCTTTGTTCCCTGAAGAAATTCTAGAGGAAGCTAAAGAAAACAAATATACTCCCCCCCCTTTTTTTTTCCATGTTAGTTAAAATTGTCTGTACTGAAAAGAAGTGATAAAGTTGCAGAAAGTATTTAATTGCATTAAATTCCTGGACAGTATCCATGCTAACAACAAGCCACTAGTATCAGAGGCAGAAAAGCTGAGTGTGTTCTTATGCCAGCAAGGTGTTGTCCTGTGAAGGTGCCAATAAAAAGGGGGGGCAAGCAGGGCTTTGGCAATACATATGGTGTAACTTTGAAAAGCAGCCTCCAAAGTTTATCTTAGAGGTATCTGCAGGACACAGATTGTTTATATTAAAGTAAATCCAATCCATAAGAGGTCATCTAAAAATAAATTACCAGGTTTTGTTCCAATACTTCTGTTTCCAGTAAAGCCAATGGTCAGACTTGTTCATTGGCAGCAGATAATATGTTTATGAAGATTGAAAACAAAAGTACTTCAGAAAATGCTCCTAGAAATAGCTGCAGACCTAGAGATACCTGTCTTGATATTTTTTGAAGGGATGAAACCTCCTGCTGTGTATTATTTGTGGGGCACTCATTTTCCTCTCTTTCCCAAAGGAAGTCTGCTGACACAGGGCTTGAGTGCTAATGAGTTCCTGCAATTCCCATAACTGTGTAACAGATGCAAAACCCCATCCGAGTCAAACGTTTGGCTGCAGAAGGAGCAGGAAGAAGCATCTGGGTTTTGGCAAATGAAGCACTGCTCAGCACTTCAGTGCAGGAGAGGGAAAAACAAAATGAAAACAAAACAACAACAAGAAAAAAAGGCATCACAATCCTAGCCAGAGACATTAATGTCCAAAAGATGTAGTTATTTTAAAGCAGAAATGAGCAAGCAAAGCCACATCTCTTAAGAAATACAGCTCAAAGCACCTACAACTGCCTGAAAGCAGATTGTAGTGAGGCTGGAGCTGGTCTCTTCTCCCAAATTACTAATGGTAGGACAAGAGGAAATGGCCTCAAGTTGCGTCAGGGGAGGTTCAGGTTGGATGTTGGGAGGAAGTTCTTTACTGAGCAGGTGGTCAGGCACTGGAACAGGCTGCCCAGAGAGGTGGTGGAGTCTCCATCCCTGAAGGTGTTTAAATGGAGAGTGGATGTGGCACTTGAGGCTGTAGTGTAGAGATTAAGGCTGCTGGGATGAAGGTTGGACTGGCTGATCCTGGTGGTCCTTTCCAACCATAGCAATTCATAGTGATGAGATGTTGTGCTGAGGGCTTTGGTTTAGTCAAGGACTTGTCAGTGTGAAACTAATGATTGGACTCGATGAGCTTGAAAATCTTTTCCAATGTAAGAAGTTCTGGGATTCTGTGAAAATCCTCTTTCCCAGGCATGCTGACAACTGAAAGAAGAACCTTTGTATTCTGTGTAAAAGACATCAGAGTGATGCAGATTTATGTTTAAACAATGCAGCTAATACCTGGGAACATTTCTCTGAACAAACTCACATGCTTAGATGAAGAAAGAATCAGGAAAAAGGCATTTTGACTCGTTGAAGAGTTATTTTTTCAGTTTGAGTATGACATCCAGAAAAGAACCCATTTTTAAAGCAGCAGTTCCTCTAGCAAAGGTGTCATGGCTCTCACGTGAGCTCTGAGAAATGGATCATTTCTGTATCGCTCGCCGCAGCACCTTTTCACTCACTGGCAGCACTGTTACTGATATCCTGATGATCTGGAAGAACACACCCTGGGCTCTGAATTACTATGGATTCAGTTCTGACGAGCTGCTTTACTAGCTTTTGACACTTTATAACGTGATCCCTGCCAGTGTGGAATTTTACTTGAACAGAAAAAATGCCAGTGCTTGCAAGGAGGCACATGAAATATGGCAACTGGCTTAAAGAGCTCTTTAGTTTGCATTAGGAGAAAGGATTTCAGAAAGAAAGATGTAGTTTCAGCCCTAATATTTGATTCCTTTGTACTTAACACTGGTCAGACCACACCTTGTGTACTGTGTCCAGTTCTGGGCACCTCAGTTCAAGAGAGATGTTGAGATACTGAAATGTGTCCAGAGAAGGGCAACAAAGCTGGTGAAGGGCCTTGAACACAGCCCTGTGAGGAGAGGCTGAGAGAGCTGGGGATNATCTTGGCAGTCTCTTCCACCCTGGTTGATTCTATGATTTCTAAGAACTTCTACCTCCTTTCTGAATAGTTTTCCCAAACCTTTCTTGAGTTCAGAAGCTGTTAAATTTTGCAAATTCCTTTGGGGTCTTTTAGTTCCTACTGCTTCAAACAGAAACCTGAATTATTCTTAGTTCAGGCTAGATACTAATTTTGCTATTTGCCTTTAATAGGTCATCCTTCATAATTTACTTTCTAAAGGAAGTTATTTAATCTTCTGTGAATTCTTGATACTGGCTTAAATTGAACAAAAACTGTAATAGAAGGCAATAGAAGTGGGGTGTGGGGAATGGGAGATGAGACACACATGAAGAAGACATTTTTATCCGTAGTTGTATTTCCATTTGTCTGTACTTCAAGACCATTATTCAAGAGTATCTCTCAGCCCTTCTACGGTGATGTCATCTAAGCATCAGTTGATTACTCCAGCTCATGACATGATGGAGGCCTGGTCTCACATCCTATCCTCAGACGTGGTCTAAAATAATGTGGAGATAAAAGTTTGGAAGGGTCTTGCCATTTTTAAACACAGCATCATTAACTTCCTCCCCACCAACTCATGAGCTTGCCCATCTTCAAACTGACACCTCTTGTCCTTCTTAGCAGCTTGAAGCAGGACCCGACATCCACACACTTCCTTCGTTTTTCTTCACCTTCTCCACTCTGGAAAACCAACCTTGTTTCTGTTTTCCCATTTACTTCCACCTCTACTTCCTCCCTGTACTCCAGACCCCATTCCCATGCTCCCCAGTGTGATGGTTTGGGTGCACCATGCACTTGACAGCCGGTGAGCTGGGGTCACTCCCCAATCCCAGAGATGCCAGTAATTCAGTAGCCACTGCTAAATGCCATCTACAGGTCCTGTTCATGACACTGACCCTGGAAATACACAATTCCTAGCCCCAGAAACACTGGTTCTCAAGCAGGTCCCTTAGCAGCCTGACCAAGACTTCTCCCACCTCCCATTACTCTACATATGTCCTGTGCAGAGTGCCATGCTATTTCCCTGTGCTACCTTTGTGTTTGTGGAAGAGAAATGTACACTTAAGGGGTGTGATGCATCACGTCCTAACATTGGTATCTAAAATAGATGAGCTGGCAGTCCTGTGTGACCAGGACACTTGTAGTGTGCACATTGCTATGCAATGGGGGTCACTTGTTCTAACACAGGACTGTTCCGCTCTGCCTACAGCATCTAATCACCTTAAAGCTGTAACCGTTCAAAGTGCTTCTTATGAGCTAAAAGGAGAGGGGAAATGATGCACACAGACATCTACCACTGTTTGATGTCTTTATTTTACTCTTCTGAAAGGGGCAGTTACAAGGTTCAGTTGTCTTAATGAAGGCCAAATCTTTTTGGTTTGATTTGTTTGCCGGTGTTATTACTTGCCTGAGCAAACCCATGCCTAACTGCCCTAATTTTAACTTCAGAATATATAGTGGAAAGAAAGAGCTGCAATGAACCATTCTACCATACAGAATAAAGATATGACTATATCTATACCCACTAACTGGGCTATAGTTTTGATGATACTGCAAAAATGTTTCCTGCTCCTGAACTCTATATATATATATAATGCTTTTGTAGCATTTTAGCAACCTTGTTCTGACTATTTGGCATAATTTGGAATTGTCCATAACATATATAACAGAAACTACTTGTTCCTATGACTCAGTTCATTTTCTTCCACCGATAAAGACTTGTGAGTACAGGCAGCAGTTCAAGGGCACACAGTATTACAATGCAGAAGGAGGGAACTGAAAAATGACATTTCATTAGTTAATTAATTCAGTCAGTGATTTTATGCTTACAACGCCTGTAATTTCTTTGAGGCTGTTCCAGCTAGGCAGCTAAGCCAGGATTCCTCATTCTTTCTTGTTCTTTCACTTGCAATGCAGTCTTCTTCTGTGAAATAAAGATCAAATTTAGCTATAGCAGTCAGGGTGATTTAAAACTTAGCTGAGGACACCAGGAACAGAGAGCAGATCTATATATTGAGATGTTAGCTATCTCTAACTACTAGTCGTAATTATTGGGCACCCTTAGCACCCATTGCACAATAGATTATTCTGTAGCTTCTCTTGTCCTCAGTTTTCTTTAAAGAAGAAATCTCATCTCTTTTTTTCTTTTTGCCTCTTGTTCCTTTAAAGATTAGAGCTGCAAAACATGAAGGTATTATCACATTGAATCAAACTATGTAGCTTGTTAAACTATTTCAAAGGAATAACAAGTTGTTCAGTTTCTATGTTATGTGCATTCATGCTTCCTCTGCCCCACTCAACACCCCCCCCCCCCTTTTTTTTTATCCTGTTGAACACCACCTATTAAATGAAGAACTGCAGAATATTGTTGCCAGTTGGGGTGTTTTTTTCACCACATTTTGTAACATCTGCAAAGTGCAAGTGAATTTTTACTTTTTTTTTGGGGGGGGAATCACAAACAGGATAGTCAAATACTGAAATAGATGACCCACAGAGACTGGAGATTCTCCATTCTTAGAAACACTGAGAAGTCAGTTGGGCTTGGCCCTAAGCAACCTGGGCTGCCTTTAGAAGTTGGACCTGTCCTCATAGCTTCCTGAATGACCTCCAGATGTCCCTTCATAGAATCCTAGAATCAACCAGGTTGGAAGAGACCTCCAAGATCCAACCTAGCACCCAGCCCTATCCAGTCATCTAGACCATGGCACTAAGTGCCTCATCCAGTCTTTCCTTGAACACCTCCAGGGATGGCGACTCCACCACCTCCCTGGGCAGCCCATTCCAATGGCAAATCATAAGAGGTAATAGCCTTTATCCAGTAGAGAGCTTCTGCTTTAAGCGGTTTCTTCTGGAGTGTTGTTTCACTGAAGCCCTTTGATTGGAGAGGAAATCAAGCTATGAAGGAAAACTCTCAGACATACTGTTTCTGGATGTGGTTGGGTTTGTTTATCTTTAAATACAAAAGTGTGTGGGCTGTAATTTTTAGTGCAATTAATGGGGAGAGGATGCTAAAGGACATTTGAAAAGCTCTTGGTCTTACTTGTTCCTTTGTGTAGAATCATAGAATCATAGAATCAACCGGGTTGGAAGAGACCTCCAAGATCATCCAGTCCAACCTAGCACCCAGCCCTTTCCAATTATAGAATCATAGAATCAGCCAGGTTGGAAGACATCTCCAAGATCATCCAGTCCAACCTAGCACCCAGCCCTTTCCAATTATAGAATCATAGAATCAGCCAGGTTGGAAGACATCTCCAAGATCATCCAGTCCAACCTAGCACCCAGCCCTATCCAGTGAACTAGATCATGGCACTAAGTGCCTCAGCCAGGCTTTTGTGTAGTTGCTTTAAGTATCTGTCTTCTGGTCTGTTGTATTCCTTAAACTTTGCTTTAGGGAAAGGAATTAATGAAATTAAATGTGGATTGCTACCTATCTAATCTGGGCAATTTAGGCACAGTTTTTACATTATAGATCACCTCATTCTAGTAGAGATGGCTAAAATAAGTTAAATTACTTGTCCTTTTAAAGTGTCTGCTTCTGTCAAATGACACCAGAAGTTGCCAAGATTAGTTGGTTAGCTCAGGTCTAAATATTGACACCAGAGATGCCTGAAGTTAGGTGAGACAGATTCCATCTAAGATTTTGGTTAATATTTAGAATGACATGGCTTGGGAAAAAAAAATATATATATATTCTGTGGACATTTCCCAGTCTCTTTTGCTTAGGTTTCTATAGCTGCCAGGGTGATTCATTCTCACTTCAGAAAGTGTTTGGTCAGAAGTCAGAGCAAATCATGTCCAGGAATGATGTTGCTGAAGATGTCTATTTCACTCCCCTAGGGCAGAAGGGCTGCTGCATGTTGTAGGGAAAAGTCTTGATTAGGAGATGCTGAAAACTGAACACTACTGAAGATTAGAGATTATTGGCTTGTTTGTTTATTTATTTAAATGAAAATCATTCTGCACTCTGCATTCCAGGTTTCTGATGAAGTTTTTCAGAAGGATGCTTTTCATCCACTTTGGTGATTATGCCTACTATCTGTTGGAAAAGTAGCATGTCCAAGTATGGTGTGCCTGGTCATTCTTGCACAGAGTTGTGAGACTGTTTAGGGAGAACCTTAATGGAGCAGAGAAAGGCTTAGAAACAGCCTGTCCTCCGGAGTGATAATATCTCTGGCTTGCCTTTAGTTGCACCATCAGATACGTCCACTGTCTTTTCCATTATCAGCCTTGGGTAACTGTAGTTGTTTCTGTAGGTGTGAACAGTGAAACCCCTGAATGTTGGAAATCTGGGAGTGTACTTCAATGTCTTGCTGTCTTCTGGGGAGGTGGAAGGATATTTTATTCATCTGCATAGAGTTGGTCATTAGTGCCATGGTCTAGTTGATTGGACAGGGCTGGGTGATAGGGTGATCTTGGAGGGCTCTTCCAACCTGGTTAATTCTATGATTCTCTGATTTTAGATTTGCTTCTCTTTTAGAAGACATCCTTATACCCTGCTTCTATTTCTTTGCTTGTTCCCTGATGCCAGGACTGAATAGAATAGAATAGAATAGAATAGAATAGAATAGAATAGAATAGAATAGAATAGAATAGAATAGAATAGTCCCCTGGCACAACTTGAGGCTGTGTGAAGCTGTGCAAATTCTTCATTGTAAGATGAAGAAATAAGTTCATTTTTCCCTGCTTTGCATTTCCTTACATAACTGAAAATTGTGCCCAGATAAATGAAAAGGAATGAATTATCCTTCACAGTAAGGATTTAAATTTGAAATCATGTGGAGAGCAATGGTGCAGGTGCAAAAGAAACCAGACATGTTCCTTTCACTCAGATCAATATTAAAAGAGAATTTTGTGGGATGGTTCTGTTCAGGAATGCAGAAGGAAACAAGACAACTGTCTAAATTACTGGAAACTGAATCTGCTGAGTGTTAGAAAGTGCTAATAGTCATCCCTCTTCCTTTCAACTGTTCTCCTACTCTATGTTTTTACCAAGACACAGTAGGAAATAAACATTTCATTTAGAATTTTCAATGGTAAATAAATTTGCATTTACTTCACTTCTTAACCTTTTGTCTCGCTTCAATTTACTCTCTGTTGTGACAGTAACAGCAGTAGCATTAATATGTAATTAGATGGGTAGGAATGTGCTCAAAGTCAATAGCTTGTAATAGCTCCTTTGGAGCCATAGTAAAGTCTCTCCTATATCAAATACATGGTTATGGACTTGTTAAAACAGACATTAGTTACCCAGTAGTCCATTATGGCTCCTTGTAGTCTACAATTTGAGTAGATCTATATTTAGAGTCATATTGATCAGTAATTAAGAGATAGCATGGTGGCAAAATGGAAACATATCATAAACAATCTGAAAGAAGTGATTTATAGAAATGGTAAAAAAAACATCAGGAACTGGCAGATGTCTTTTGCACTATTTTTACTTTCATGTAGAAACCAATATGCTCAATTAAATTATAACTGGTCTTAGGAGATTTCCTGGTGTAGGCTTGAGAAGGTTACTTCATCCAGAATTTTTTAATGGAGCTATTAAAACTGGGAAAGTCAGACAAGTCACCACCACATGTGTAGTCTTTATCTCCTCGTGATAAAAAATCAACTTTATTGCTGGTGAAAGTGAGCACTGGTGAAGGGAATTCAGCCACTTTTAGTAGGAGCCATCTGGAGCTTTCTCAACTTTGATTACATATTGCCTGGAGAAGAGGAAGCTCAGGGGGGACCTCATTGCTGTCTACAACTACCTGAAGGGAGGCTGTAGCCAGGTGGGGGTTGGTCTCTTCTGTCAGACAACCAGCAACAGAACAAGGGGACACAGCCTCAAGTTGTGCCGGGGGAGGTCTAGGCTGGATGTTAGGAGGAAGTTGTTGACAGAGAGAGTGATTGGCATTGGAATGGGCTGCCCAGGGGGGTGGTGGAGTCACCGTCCCTGGAGGTGTTCAAGAAAAGCCTGTCTGAGGCACTTAGTGCCATGGTCTAGTTGGCTGGATAGGGCTGGGTGCTAGGCTAGACTGGATGATCTTGAAGGTCGCTTCCAACCTGGTTGATTCTATGATTCTATGATTCTATGGTCTAGATGATTGGATAGGGCTGGGTGATAGGGTGGACTGCATGATCTTGGAGGTCTGTTCCAACCTGTTTGATTCTATGATTCTGTGGTCTAGATCACTGGATAGGGCTGGGTGCTAGGTTGGACTGGGTGATCTTGGAGATCTCTTCCAACCTGGTTGATTCTGTGATTCTATGATTAGTTTATAATACCATACAGGTGATTTTATCTGCTTTTCTGTTTTACAACTGCCTTCCCTGAAATACAATTACAATAATCAGTTAATTACAAACAGTTAAAAAATCTCTATTGGAATATGCTTACAAGAGATGTTCAGCATTGCTAATCTTTTAGACTACTCAGAGTGCACAGTAGTACCAATCCCTTATGATTTCCACGTCGTGCTCAAGATATTGGGACAAGATTAAATGTAAAGCCAGACAGAACAGCTATTCCTCACTTGGTTTAAATTTCCTTCCACAAGGGGACTGCAATATTATTACCTGTGTTCTGTGTAATGGAATTGTTTCATTCACAATAGCTCTTGCCAATGTGAAGACTTAGTTACCATGCTTGTACTCACTGAGTAAAAGAGGGATGTTCTTCGGTGAGACTCTGCTTCTAATTGTTCTGGTCCCTGCATTAACATTAATTAGCAAATTCTTCTTTCAGTCTCTTCCACATGGGATATGTTCAGCTGGGGTTGAGTCAGTAGGGAATTTAATTAATTTCTCAGCAAATTGGATTTTTCATTCAGTGTCCTTGCTTTGATGGTTTTCCCCCCTCCTCCCAAAAAAAATTTTGGGATGGTTTATACAACTATAGGATTTTTTTTCTTTCACCTGCAAGCCTCTAATGCAGAGGTTGCTAATGGAATAATATTGAACTGAAATAAGGAGTGTGAGAAGAGAGGTTCTACCTGTCTCAGTGGCGGTCATTTGTAATCAGCTGCTTCTGTTAGTAGGAACTTTTTCATGTATAGGCTTGCAGTCTGGGGGGAATATTATTTTGCACTCAACCTGCCAATAGCTGGATGTATAAATGCTGGATATTTATGGCTTGAGTACAAAGGGTATTGGTGTGTGAGAATTCAATTCAGCGAGGCAAATCTCAAATGCAATTAGTGTTCACATTCTTTATGTACCCCTATGGTAGTGAGTTTGCCCAAGGAATTTAGTGGAAGTGATACATTTAATTAAACTTTTTTAAACACTTGGGTAATGATATCATTTAGGTGATAAGATGTCACTTTTGGAAACTAGAAAGAAGGAACAGCATGACTGTTGTATTCATAGAGTCACAGAATCATAGAACCAGGTTGGAAGAGACCTCCAAGATCTAGAAAGAAGGAACAGCATTGCTGTTGTATTCATAGAGTCATAGAATCATAGAACCAGGTTGG
>WAAF01001094.1:199708-221651 GCA_013400475.1 Tricholaema leucomelas | reverse complement strand
GCTCTCAACCTTACCCCAGTCCCAAGGAAGAATGGAGGTTCAGCCAGGGGATTGGGAAGCAAAGTGGATTAATCAAAGAAACGTCAGAGAGGCTAGAGAGAAATGCAGCTCAGCCAGTTCCCCAGCAGAAGTGCCTTATCTATGTTTTGATTCTTATGCATCTCAGCAAGCCTATGAGCAAAGTAGACATCACCATTGTTTTCCTTTCACAGCCTGTAATCTAGTTTTTCTCACCAAAACATTCTAGCTAGCTTCAAACTAGCACAGTCATCTTAATCTGAGCTCAAATACCGAGATAAATGTTCCCATGGTAGTTAACTGTTTTGTTGAACAGCTAAACTTTTTGTGCACACTAGATACCTAACTTAGGATGGCATTTCATTCATGTATTCAAAACTGAAATTCTTGTGTTTGAATTTTCCAAGCTTGAAAAGAGCTATAGAGATGAAGTTCCTCTTTCTTCGTAATTATATTTTTTTCCTAGAATATACTCTTTCATCTTTCCATAGCATTCTTCTGATGCCTTTATTCCATTGTCTAAGGAAAGGAGTATCAAAATTAGATGTAGTGTCTGATCAAACAAAATTACCATCATTTGGCAAGAGAACAAATTCTGTGACCATTCTACAGCAATTAAAGAGAATAACAAAGCCTGCTGTTATACAGATGGGCATTCCAGAGCTTTGTTCTTGGGTCTGCTGGTTTAAGCTCTCACTGTTCTAACTATCTCTCTCCTCTGTATTTCAGTCTGGAGTAAAGCTAAGACTCTTCAAAGAACTAATGAGTGGGTTTATGTATTTGTTTTACAAATTATCTCCTACATTTTGCAGTACTTGAAGCATCCTTGTTATATATTGTCCTTCCATTCCCCTCATTTCTTAGAGTTAGTGCCTGTGCCACTTATATCCTCCTTTGGAAGCAATCATTCTATTAACATGTCCAAGAAAGGTCAGTTTTACTCTTTTGAAAGAAAATCAGGTCCTGCATCTGGGTCGGCGCAATCCCAGGCACAGATGGGTGGGCAGGAGAACCAATGGCATCCTGGCCTGTATCAGGAACAGTGTGGCCAGTAGAACAAATGAGGTTATTCTGCCCCTGTACTCAACACTGATCAGGCCACACCTTTAGTCCTGTGTCCAGTTCTGGGCTCCTCATTTCAAGAGAGAGGTTGAGGTGCTGGAACGTGTCCAGAGAAGGGCAACAAGGCTGGTGAAGGGCCTGGAACACAAACCCTGAGGCTGAAGGAGCTGGGGGTGTTTAGCCTGGAGAAGAGGAGGCTCAGGGGTGACCTCATTGCTGTCTACAACTACCTGAAGGGAAGCTGTAGCCAGGTGGGGGTTGGTCTCTTCTGCCAGACAACCAGCAATAGAACAAGGGGACACAGCCTCAAGTTGTGCCGGGGGAAGTATAGGCTGGATGTTAGGAGGAAGTTCTTGCCAGAGAGTGATTGGCATTGGAATGGGCTGCCCAGGGAGGTGGTGGAGTCACCATCCCTGGAGGAGTTCAGGAAAAGCCTGGCTGAGGCGCTTAGTGCCATGGTCTAGTGACTGGCTAGGGCTGGGTGCTAGGTTGGACTGGATGATCTTGGAGGTTTTTTCCAACCTGGTTGATTCTGTTCTATTCTATGATTCTGTGGTTCTATGAGTCTAAAATTATATATGATATTTGTTGTCTTTCTGAGGACAACACCCAGAAAAAGCTAGAAGCTTTATCTCTTTCAAAGAATTTCAGGAGGCAGCTGGATACACAGCAGAAAAGCGACATGGTATGTGACAGATTAGTTTCAGCACTACCATGCATACTACCCACATGAAGATTTCCACACTCCTGCAGCTCCTGCTCCATACACAGGACTGGGACACCTCAGGATCTCCTATGTCTAAGCAGTTGGTTGACAAGTTAGGAGGAAGTTGTTGCCAGAGAGAGTGATTGGCATTGGAATGGGCTGCCCAGGGAGGTGGTGGAGTCACCATCCCTGGAGGAGTTCAGGAAAAGCCTGGCTGAGGCGCTTAGTGCCATGGTCTAGTGACTGGCTAGGGCTGGGTGCTAGGTTGGACTGGATGATCTTGGAGGTTTTTTCCAACCTGGTTGATTCTGTTCTATTCTATGATTCTGTGGTTCTATGAGTCTAAAATTATATATGATATTTGTTGTCTTTCTGAGGACAACACCCAGAAAAAGCTAGAAGCTTTATCTCTTTCAAAGAATTTCAGGAGGCAGCTGGATACACAGCAGAAAAGCGACATGGTATGTGACAGATTAGTTTCAGCACTACCATGCATACTACCCACATGAAGATTTCCACACTCCTGCAGCTCCTGCTCCATACACAGGACTGGGACACCTCAGGATCTCCTATGTCTAAGCAGTTGGTTGACAAGTTAGGAGGAAGTTGTTGCCAGAGAGAGTGATTGGCATTGGAATGGGCTGCCCAGGGAGGTGGTGGAGTCACCGTCCCTGGAGGTGTTGAAGAAAAGCCTGGCTGAGGCACTTAGTGCCATGGTCTAGTTGACTGGCCAGGGCTGGGTGCTAGGTTGGCCTGGATGATCTTGGAGGTCTCTTCCAACCTGTTTGATTCTATGATTCTATGATTGTTACTCTGAAAGCAGAAAAATACTTCCATATTTTAAGCAGAAATTAGGGGGGGTTTTGCTGAGAAAAAGCATTTCTTTCCCAAACATTAGGTGACAAAAGTATCCCCCAAACTCAGCCTTCATTCAGAAATGAATTTGTCACCAGCTGGCCTTAGGTAAGGAGGACTGGGATACCTGAGATATCCAAAAGAACTGCATGAACATGAGACAGAGTCATTTGATGAGCAGCATGGCTGGCAGAGCCCCCAAGGCAGGTATCATAGTATCATAGTATCATCAGGGTTGGAAGAGACCTCACAGCTCATCAAGTCCAACCCTTCACCACAGAGCTCAAGGCTAGACCATGGCACCAAGTGCCACGTCCAATCCTGCCTTGAACAGCTCCAGGGACGGCGACTCCACCACCTCCCTGGGCAGCCCATTCCAGTAGCCAATGACTCTCTCAGTGAAGAACTTTCTCCTCACCTCGAGCCTAAACTTCCCCTGGTGCAGCCTGAGGCTGTGTCCTCTCGTTCTGGCGCTGGCCACCTGAGAGAAGAGAGCAACCTCCCCCTGGCCACAACCACCCCTCAGGTAGTTGTAGACAGCAATAAGGTCTCCCCTGAGCCTCCTCTTCTCCAGGCTAAACAATCCCAGCTCCCTCAGCCTTTCCTCGTAGGGCTGTGCTCGAGGCCTCTCACCAGCCTCATCGCCCTTCTCTGGACACGGTCAAGCATCTCAATGTCCCTTCTAAACTGGGGGGCCCAGAACTAGACACAGCACTCAAGGTGTGGTCTAACCAGTGCAGAGTACAGGGGCAGAATGACCTCCCTGTTCCTGCTGGCCACACCATTCCTGATGCAGGCCAGGATGCCATTGGCTCTCTTGGCCACCTGGGCACACTGCTGGTAGATCCTAGCCTCACCTATCTCCTACTAACTGGATTCCAGGATGTAAAGCTCTGCACATTTTTCTACCTTCAGTGAGTTTTCAATGAAAGAAAAAAGAACTACAGTAGTGTAAGTGGTGAGCTGAGCAATGATAGCCCTTGTGGCTGAGCTCTGATGTGTACCGGTGCGTGCAGAACCGTGGCCAGATGGGTGTGCATTTGTTTCCAACCAAGGCTGCAGATAGAACGTGGTGATTACTTTATGTGATAGCAAAATACCAGAACCCTAATCATACAATATGACCTTGATTAAAAACTAGTTGCAGGTCTGGCATATTGGAGTAATTCCAGAAATGACTCCATAATTTTTCAGGAAAGTTGAGGACAAAGTGCAGTGCATCAGTCCTGCCTCTGATAAGCAATTTAGGCCCCTGAAAAGGCTCACACAGAATAGCTTAAAGCACTGATGGATTGCTTGTGCATTATCCCTACTGATTACTGAACACCACATCTGAATAAGTACTTTCACTCTGATTGAAGATACAAGGTGCAGATTTTGATCAGAAAGAATTAAATGACCACTCTGCAACACTTTTCCAACTGCAGGCAGAAGACAATGTGAGCAAGATCAGAAATTGCTATTCATGTACAATGGCAAGGAAGAGCTGGGCTTGATGACCTTAAGCATCTTTTCCAACCTAGAGGGTTCTGTGATTCTGTGTTTCTATGGAGTTAAAAGGAGATTATCACGACCAACACAAATGTCAAACATCAGTAATAGGGGATTTCTTCTATTTGCATTTCACACATTGAGTGCTGTGTCCAGTTCTGGGCTCCTCAATTCAAGAGAGATGTTGAGGTGCTGGAATGTGTCCAGAGAAGGGCGACAAAGCTGGTGAGAGGCCTGGAACACAGCCCTGTGAGGAGAGGCTGAGGGAGCTGGGGATGTTTAGCCTGGAGAAGAGGAGGCTCAGGACAGACCTCATTGCTGTCTACAACTACCTGAAGGGTGGTTGTAGCCAGCTGGGGGTTGGTCTCTTCTGCCAGGCAACCAGCAACGGAACAAGGGGACACAGTCTCAAGTTGTGCTGCGGGAGGTCTAGGCTGGATGTTAGGAGGAAGTTGTTGCCAGAGAGAATGATTGGCATTGGAATGGGCTGCCCAGGGAGGTGGTGGAGTCGCCGTCCCTTGAGGTGGTGAAGAAAAGCCTGGCTGAGGCACTCAGTGCCATGGTCTGGTTGATTGGACAGGGCTGGGTGCTGAGTTGGACTGGCTGATCTTGGAGGTCTCTTCCCACCTGATTGAATCTATGATTCTGTGAAAGTCATGGATGCTCCCTTCCTGGAGATGTTCAGTCTGGTCTAGTGGAGGATGCCCCCTGCCCATGGTAGACGAGTTGGAACTAGATGATCTTTAAAGCCTTGTCCAACTCAAACCATTCTATGAATCTATAAACCTATGAACTTGGTACTAACACCATACAAACAGATACTGGTGTATGCAGCCAGATCTGCATCTGTGTGCCTAAAATGTGTTTATTTCCTTGCACTTTTAATTGCTCAGTTTGTATGCTTGCTGGTGGGTGAACGTGTGCATATACACAGGTACATAATACAGTCACACACACAAAGCATGACCCTACCAAATACAAGTGCATCTACAGCCAAATGGGTAAAAATCCAATCTTCTTTTATGGACATAGTTAGTACACATATAGCCAAATCCTCAGTAATCTAAGTTACAAACATAGGTCAGTATAAAGAAGGAATTATCACCATTTTCTGTTCATTCCATTGTGTAGCAGATGAATAGGAGCAGACTTGGCCATTAAAATTCTTTGATCTTTGTCTTTAAAACAAATAATGACAGCTGGAGGAAGGATCTCTTGACATGTGCCCTTAATAGAGCATTGGGGGACAGCATGAAACATGAAACAACAAAAGCATGCAAACAAAGGTAGGAAGTTTTTAAAACTGCTACAAGACAGATGGATCATTACTTGGGTGAAGCCCTCTGCTCTGCACCTCAGTGCTGCAGGATTCATCAACTCTGGCTACAGGGATGCCTTACTTAACAGCTGCAAGACATTTATCCCCCTAACACAGCCTGTTCCACGTTCTCATTCCTAGTCTGATGTACGCATTCTGCTCCATTTTCCAGCACAGTCCTGCTCCTCTGCTGGCAATGTTAACAACAGTTAAATGACTCTTTTCCAGGAGATGAAGCTGATGTGAGGCACCTTTGGTGGCCCTCCCTCTCTTGGAGGTACTTTTCTCCTGATTTAGGTGCAATAGACAAAGGTTTGTCATCCACATGCCTTGGAGTGCACTGCAAAGAGGGCTTTTATAGACAGCTTAAGGACTGGAAGGCACCTGTCTCTTCTGACAATTTGGTATGAAACAAACACATTAACCTAGAAATTCAATGCCTCTTGTGCTTCTCCACTATCTGGAATACAAGAAGTGTCTTTTGTTTTCTCTCGCCTCAAACTCAAACTCTTGGTAAATAAAATGTCTTCTGATGACTGCATCCAATTTGTGCATGATATCTGGGGGGAAATGAGATGTGATGGAACCTATCATAGAATCATAGAATCAACCAGGTTGGAAGAGACCTCCAAGATCAGCCAGTCCAACCTAGCACTCAGCCCTGACCAATCAACTAGACCATGGCACTAAGTGCCTCAGCCAGGCTTTTCTTGAACATCTCCAAGGATGTCGACTCACCACCTCCCTGGGCAGCCCATTCCAGCGGCAAATCAATCTCTGGCAAGAACCACCACAAGGTGGTGGAGTCGCAGTCTCTGGAAGAGTTCAAGAAAAGACTGCATGGGGCACTTAGTGCCATGGTCTAGTTGATTGGGCAGGACTGGGTTATAGGTTGGACTGGATGATCTTGGAGGTCTCTTCCCACCTGGTTGATTCTATGATTCTATGAAAAGAAATGAAATTCTCCCATTCCTCCCCTGTGTTGCAGATTTTGTTGTTTGGGGTTATTTTCTCTATCAGCAGAAGCCCCCATCAATCTCCTGTCACATGCTGCTCACCATTTTCTCAGGCACACAAAGTCAAGGAGCTGGAATAAACACAACCTGGTGCATAACTCATTACACCCTTGCTGATCAGCATTTATTGCTTATCCATAATATATGGAGGAATAGAATAGAATCAACCAGGTTGGAAGAGACCTCCAAGATCATCCAGTCCAACCTAGCACCCAGCCCTATCCAGTCAACTAGACCATGGCACTAAGTGCCTCAGCCAGGCTTTTCTTGAACACTTCCAGGGTTGGTGACTTAATACCATTTACTGTTTCAAATAAGATTGATTTATGGGCACTCTCTTGGCATTCTCTTAAAGGCATATATGTCTTGCCATATCAGGATGTCACTTTACTACTGATATTTTCTTTTTAACTTATTCTACAGAGACATTCAAAAACTTTCTAAGCACTTCCCAAGCACACAGTGATTACTGCAGAATAACAAAGGTCCATGAACAGCAGCAGATGCAAGAAAAGAGTCCAAATGACAAATAGATATTAGGCAGAACTTTGTTCTTGGCAGTGTTGTCACAGTGTCCTGGTGCCATTCTGCCAATCCTTTGCTGTAATCCATCTTTTGCTGCTGATTCACATCAACATAACAGTTTTGGCTTCATCTCCAGTTTCCAGCACATGACAGTCCTCTGTTTCAGTTTCAGCAAAGCAGCATCTCTCCATTACGCTGTTCCCATTCCATCCTTCTGGAAATGTTCTTTTTCCTGCAGTGTGCACTGCACATCCCACTCCAGATCTACTCTTGTTGCTAGAGAGGAGGTTTGGTATCTCCTCTCCTCTCAAGCTTACAACCTGTGCAGTGCACTTCTGGGTCATCTCTTCCTGCAAACACCTGGGATGGTGGGGACCACCTGAAATCCTGAAGCAGACAGCAGTTTGAGTACCTGTAAAAGCCACCCTAATAGAAGCTACCTTTTGAAAAGCAACCTCCTTCCCATTTCCATCATCTTTTTGGCTGATCTGCAGTAGGTCACACCCTACTGAACATTAACCCACTTGACAAAGCGATTCTGTTTCCAACCAGCTTCACCCCTCCCTACTCTCTGTGCTCCCTGAGCAATAGAGCTGGCACAGAACAGGAAGAAATTTCGTCCTCAGCGATGTGGAAGAGAAGTCATCACTATTTCAGATGGCTTAAACAGGCTGTGTGACTGCACCCTGAGCTGGGCAGGCACAGCTGGTCAGTTTTCTGCCATTGATTTCTGGTTTCTAGAGTGTCTCTTGGAAGTTATTTCCTCCATGCATAGCATCCAAGTCTTCTTTTCCACTAATCCATGTAGATTTCCAAGCTGTATCACTCATCCAGGGCAGCAGAAGGACTGCAGAAATTGCCTGAGGAGACACATGAACACTATTGTGTCCCTTGTTTTTTCAGGCAGCTATCCATGCAATCATGCCATGACTGCAGTCGTTATTCACTATGTTTCAAAGAACAGATTTTATAAACATAAGTTGATTTTCAGTGATGCTAAACCACTTGTATTGCATCAAGTTCTGGAGCCCCCATTGTAAGAAGGATGTGGATGTGCTGGAGCATGTCCAGAGAAGGGCCACAAAGATGCTCAGAGGGCTGGAGCAGCTCTGATACGAGAACAGACTGAAAGAGTTGGGGCTGTTCAGTCTGCAGGAGGCTCCCAGATGACCTTCTTGTGGCCTTTAGGTATCTGAAAGGGGCCTTCAAGAAAGCTGGGGAGGGACTTTTTAGGCTCTGAGGGAGTGACAGGACTAGGGGGAATGGAGCAAAGCTGGAGGTGGGTAGGTTCAGGCAGGACGTGAGGAGGAAGTTGTTCAGCATGAGAGTGTTGAGAGGCTGGAATGGGTTGCCCAGGGAGGGGGTTGAGGCCCCATGCCTGGAGGTGTTTAAGGCCAGGCTGGATGAGGCTGTGGCCAGCCTGCTCTAGGGTAGGGTGTCCCTGCCCATGGCAGGAGATTTGGAACTAGATGATTCTTGTGGTCCCTTCCAACCCTGACTGATTCTATGATTCACTTACACTAAAGGAAATCACAAACCAGACTGGCAAGCATTGGGATTTTTTGTAACTGGCCACTGAGTTCACAGTAAATGAATTTTTCTATTCTTTCATGAGACATTCTAGCCTTCCCACAGGAAAGAAAAAAAAATATATATGTATATATCTTTGCAGAAGGATATCTAAGAGAAGTATGAAAATATTTCCTTGCCTTCCTACAACTACCAGAAGGGAGGCTGCAGCCAGGTAGGGGTTGGTCTCTTCTCCCAGACAACCAGCAACAGAACAAGGGGACACAGTCTCAAGTTGTGCCAAGGGAGGTCTAGGCTGGATGTTAGGAGGAAGTTCTTCACAAAGAAAGAGTGATTGGCATTGGAATGGGCTGCCCAGGGAGGTGGTGGAGTCACCGTTCCTGGAGGTGTTCAAGAAAAGCCTGGATGAGGCACTTAGTGCCATGGTCTAGTTGACTGGATAGGGCTGGGTGCTAGGTTGGACTGGGTGATCTTGGAGGTCTCTTCCAACCTGGTTGATTCTATTCAATTCTGTTCTATAAGCAGCATTTTAGGAAAGCAGACATTGCTGCATCAGGTTTTAGTTGGTGTTTGCCCTTCTCTTTCTGCTTCATGTTTGATCTCTTCTGAAAACCTGAAAACCAATAACCCCCACAGATGCTGTCCTATTCCATTTGACAAGCAGTGTATTTTCTCCCCCATGGTTTGAGTGGAGCAAAAAACTGACATGGCTTATTGCTTATAATGGGAACCAAGACATCAACGTAACTACTACCTCGTCCTGTCATGCCAAAACATTTATTGCTGTCTAGCACTGTCCACAGACATCAGTGCAGCACTGGGAATAGCAGTTGTTCATTTGCTGTCATGCACTTAGCCAAGGGGAAAGAAAATTGGATCTTCTCAGCAAAATCTGAGAATGGGAATGAACAGCTTCCTCCAAACCATACTGTTGAAAAGATGCTTTGTGACTTTATTAGGCCTTGGATCACATCCCATTTACTTGGTAGATGGAAGTATTAATAGTACTTATAGTATAGGTCTTGCTTATGCCTGTGTAGATCTGAAAGAGCTGCAATGAAATCAGTGTTAGTATCCCAGAGCTGTGGCCAGGGTAGTGATACCAGAATTAAACCAACATTACTCTGGTAAACTGAAGAGGTGGATTAAGGGGACATGTTTAGGAATTGCAAGGAAAATGATCTGGAGTACAGAATAGTAGAGTTCAGGTGGGGACAGTGCTGTGCATAGGCTTCATAGACTCATATAATCAACCTGGTTGGAAGAGATCTTCAAGATCATCCAGTCAGATCTATCACTCAGCCCTATCCAGTCAACTAGACCATGGCACTAAGTGCCTCAGCCAGGCTTTGCTTGAACACCTCCAGGGACAGTGACTCCACCACCTCCCTGGGCAGCCCATTCCAATGCCAATCACTCTCTTTGGCAAGAACTTCCTCCTAACATCCAGCCTAGACCTCCCCCAGCACAACTTGAGACTCTGTCTCCTTGTTGTGTTGCTGGTTGTCTGGCAGAAGAGACCAACCCCCACCTGGCTACAGCATCCTTTCAGGTAGTTGTAGACAGCAATGAGGTCACCCCTGAGCCTCCTCTTCTCTTCTGCTTGAATGCAGATACACGAACTTGGGGGGATAGAGCTGTGCTGAGGCTTGAATGCAGATACATGAACCTGAGGGGACAGAGCTGTGCAGAGGCTGGAATGCAGATGCATGAACTTGGAGGGACAGAGCTGTGCAAAGGCTTGAAAGCAGATATATGTGAACCTGGTGCTCTTAGGGCAACCACTAAAAAGAGGATCCAGTGTGAATAAATTCATAACAAAATTAATCCCTAAATAAACTGGGTGGATGAGATCTCTCTCCAGAGATCCTCTCATTTAGCACACTGGGAATCAAGAGGACTGTGCAGTTAAGTGTTTAGAACAGGTTAAAATTCAAAGATACAGAACATCAATCCCCAAAACAACCTTATACTTCCATAGATTCCCTAATCTGTTTTTTTCTGGCATTAAGCAGTCTTATAGGGAAATACAGTCAATTCATGTTCGTGAACCACTCTTAGATGAAGCTGGAGATGATTGGATATTTGTTTTGTTTTATTTTAATTGGAACATGCTTATTTAATGAATAATAAACTGAAACATTTTTGAGGGAGAATTACTAACAATGGTTCCCTGGCCAGTGGCCTAGAAGGCTCACCTCATTGCTGTGTACAACTACCAGAAGGGAGGTTGTAGCCAGGTGGGGGTTGGTCTCTTCTCCCAGGCAACCAGCAAGAGAGCAAGGGGACACAGTCTCAAGTTGTGCTAAGGGAAGTATAGGCTGGATGTTAGGAGGAAGTTCTTACCAGAGAGAGTGACTGGCATTGGAATGGGCTGCCCAGGGAGGTGGTGGAGTCGCCGTCCCTGGGGCTGTTCAAGGCAGGACTGGACGTGGCACTTGGTGCCATGGTCTAGCCTTGAGCTCTGTGGTGAAGGGTTGGACTTGATGATCTGTGAGGTCTCTTCCAACCCTGATGATACTGTGATACTGTGATACCTCCAGGGACAATGACTCCACCACCTCCCTGGGCAGCCCATTCCAATGGCAATGAACATTAGATCACTTTGACCTTCTCTAAACGGGCTGAACATTTTCACTCTTGCTCTCCCAATCATTTCAAAGAGCATAACACAGCTAATTTAGAAGAATTAAGATGCTCAAGTGTGGGATTTTACAACGTTGCCCCTCTCTTATTGATTAGTTCTGCTTCATCCCCATAATGTAGTTAATGCAGCTGGGCAAACATACAGAAATTGCTCTTTCAAGAGGAATGTCAAAACAACAAACAGATTAGTCTTACCAGCTGTATTGATTTGTGACAACCTTGATATATGTAAATGTTTGGGATTCAAACATTCATCGAGGCAGGGTTAGAAAAAAAAAACCAAACCCACAATATTTTTATTTGCTGCATTGGAGCTCACTAGGAGAAAACACACTTAGGCATCTCAAAATTCCCTGCACTATGAGAGGCTTTTAAACACAATGAGAAATCTGCAGTACATTTCCATATTAATCAATAAAATGAGAGGCAAAAATCAATTTTGGGTGTGCAACTGTGTGTGACACCTCTCTCAAAGCTGTACCATTGGGATGGATTCATTGCAGCAAAGCTGGCCCTAGGTTGAATGTTTATTTATGGCAAGGAAAGGCAAAAAGTCAGCTTAGTGACAAAACAGCAGGAAAGATATTACTCATAGGATTTCTGTTAAAAAAAAATCTGGCACTGGTATCTGTGTTTCAAATCTCACCAGAAATTGTGGTTTTTCACACAGACACAGGCAAAAAATTGCTTTAACTCAGAGGGAAAAAAAAGGTGAATTTACCAAAGCAGTAGAGAAGCATCCAGATCATAGAATCATAGAATCAAAGAATCAACCAGGTTGGAAGAGACCTCCAAGATCATCCAGTCCAACCTAGCACCCAGCCCTATCCAGTCATCTAGACCATGGCACTAAGTGCCTCAGCCAGGCTTTTTTCCAACACCTCCAGGGACGGTGACTCCACCACCTCCCTGGGCAGCCCATTCCAATGCCAGTCACTCTCTCTGGGAAGAACTTCCTCCTAACATCCAGCCTAGACCTCCCCCAGCACAACTTGAGACTGTGTCCCCTTGTTCTATTGCTGGTTGCCTGGCAGAAGAGACCAATCCTACCTGGCTACAGCCTCCCTTCAGGTAGTTGTAGACAGCAATGAGGTCAGCCCTGAGCCTCCACTTCTCCAGGCTAAACACCCCCAGCACCTCATTAAATGTGAGGTGATTCTTAGTACCTCATTAAATGTGAGGTGGAGTTCTTCTTTCTTCTTGCTGAATTTTCTTAGTAAATCATAATCAAGCAGTAGAATTTTCAGCAGAGTACTACCAGGATGTGTTTCCACTGTTATTATATTTCTAATATAATTTAGACTGGATTTCTAATATTTTTAAGATTGGATGTTAGGAGGAAGTTCTTTACAGTGAGGGTGGTAAGGCACTGGAATGGGTTGCCCAGGGAGGTTGTGGATGCTTCCTCCCTGGAGGTGTTTAAGGCCAGGCTGGATGAGGCCTTGGGCGAGCTGCTCTAGTGGGAGGTGTCCCTGCCTATGGCAGGGGGTTGGAGCTGGATGATCCTTGAGGTCCCTTCCAACCTAAACCATTCTATGATTCTATGATTCTATGATTCTAAGAAGTCAACATGTACCCATATTTCACTTTTCCATTTTTCTTCCTTCATTCTGTTTCACTAATTTGCCCATCTAATGCTCTAAAGATTTTATGGCTACTCTTTATATTTACTGTCGTGATGAAAAACTCACTGAGTTTTGCTACATGACATAGTAAATACAACCCAAACTCCAGTCTTCCCTTGCACTTTGTCAGAAGGTTGGGAAGCTACCAATTGAGCACTGCTTTGCAGCCCAGCATATTAAATTTCGCCCTCTTCCACAACAGTCATTGCCATTTTCAAGGTCATAGTCAACAGATTACACCATATTTGGAGATGACACCAAGCTAGGAGCAGGTGTTGATCCATTGGAAGGTAGGAGAGCCCTGCAGAGGGACCTAGACAGGCTGGATGGGTGGGCAGAGGCCAATGGGATGAGAATTAACAAGGCCAAGTGCAGGGTTCTACANCGTGTCCAGAGAAGGGCAACAAGGCTGGGGAGAGGCCTCGAGCACAGCCCTACGAGGAAAGGCTGAGGGAGCTGGGATTGTTTAGGCTGGAGAAGAGGAGGCTCAGGGCAGACCTCATTGCTGTCTACAACTACCTGAGGGGAGGTTGTAGCCAGGTGAGGATTGGTTTCTTCTGCCGGGCAACCAGCAACAGGACAAGGGGACACAGCCTCAAGTTGTGCCATGGGAGGTCTAGGCTGGATGTTAGGAGGAAGTTCTTGCCAGAGAGAGTGATTGGCATTGGAATGAGCTGCCCAGGGAGGTGGTGGAGTTTTTGTCCCTGGAAGTGTTCAAGAAAAGCTTGGACGAGGCATAGTGCCATGGTCTAGTTGACTGGCCAGGGCTGGGTGCTAGGTTGGACTGGATGATCATAGAGGTCTCTTCCAACCTGGTTGATTTTATGATTCTGTGAACTACAGTAAATTGCTTCGTTTATTTACATCTGATTTGTCTCTCTCTTCTGCAGTCCATGGATTTATCCATAAACTAATCATTTGAAGCTTCTCAAATAATAACTTATCCTTGCATTATTTCACAAGCAAATGTGTGAACAAGCATTTCACAGTTAGAATCATAGATTCAGTCAGGGTTGGAAAGGACCACCAGGATCATCTAATTCCAACCCCCGTGCCATGGGCAGGGACACCCTATCCTAAATCAGGCTGGCCACAGACTCAGTTCTTCATAAAGGACTTGCATGGGACTAGAAAAAAAAATAGAAACATCCTGATAGGAAATCTAAGATAAGATCTTCCTCCCTTTTTAAAGTATTCCTGCCATACCTTAAAGTGTTATGAAGGACATACAGTTTAATATTTTACCTCCCTTTGTCTCCCTGAAGAAAAAATGTTTTCAGAAACTTCATCCATAGATGCTTTTATGGATTTCCCTGGGGAAATCTCAGCCACTGCTGGAATCTGACTGATAATTTAAAAATAGAAGCAAAACAAACTGAGCATGAAAGTAAAAACTGGTGTCACAGCCAAACTAATACAGACCTTCTAAAGGCCTTCCTCATACAGCCAAACTAAAGGCCTTCCCTTATCAGTAACCTGTGTCTTCCCTTATCAGCTCTCTAAGTCTTACTTATCAGACTTTCTTTGAATTTTCTTGGTGACAAGAAAAAGAAGAAACACTAACTGTTTTTATAGGATCTTTGTATTTTAGTTTGGTTTTGGACACTCATATATCAGTGTCATTGTCCCTGCTCCTTTTGTGTTGATGTCCCTGCTCCTTTTCTTTCAACTTGGGATTTACTAGGAAGTTTTCTAGAAACCTACCCTGAAGGAAATGTAACAGAAACAGGAAGACACCACTTCTGGTGTCAAGATAAGTCAAATAGAATAGAATAGAATAGAATAGAATAGAATAGAATAGAATAGAATAGAACAGAACAGAACAGAATAGAACAGAACAGAACAGAATAGAATAGAATAGAACAGAACAGAATAGAATAGAATACAATAGAATACAATAGAATACAATAGAATACAATAGAATCAACCAGACCTCCAAGATCATCCAGTCCAACCTAGCACCCAGCCCTATCCAATCAACTAGACCATGGCAATAAAATCAGAATGTCCACACACACCTGCTGAAACTGAAGAAGATAAAATGAATCCTCAAACAACACCAGGCCGTCTATGCAAGATCTCTTCTGAACGGTGGAATTGCCCAAGACTTCTAGTTTGACCTGAGTCCTCAAATGAGACTTAACTGGAAGCAAAACTTGTGTCAGCCTCAGAAATAACACTGCAGGAGAAACCTGTTTTCCCTCAGCGTATCATACATCCCTCAACTCAGCATTTAATCCATTTCTCAGACTCTACCTGTTCAAATACATCCCTGTAAAGGCCTCTAGTTTACCACTAGTCCAGTCTTACATTCTAGCACCAAAACAAAACAAAAACAACCAACCAAACAAAAAAACCCAAACCAGACTGCTGATAAAAAGATGTAACTGTCAGCAGCAAAGGTGTGGCTATTGCAGATTGAACTTTTTGTGTAACCCAATGGTCTCTACCCATATTCCTACAGTGTTAACTAAAAAAGACTGCAGGGCTCTGGTGTCAAGTGATACTGTTAACACTGCTTCAGGCTAGCTCCTCCACAGATCTGTGTTGTGAATAGCTGCCTGGAGCATTCCAGACTCATTCTGAGCCAGAGAAGCAGGTAGCAATCAAAGAATATGGATAACCTGGAATCTCCTGCTTGATTTTGCTCTCTGTACTTTTCCTTGTATTTTTCTTTTTTCCTTTTCCTTTTGTCTTTTTCTCTTGCTTTTGCTTTTGCTTTTTCTCTTTTCCTCTTCCTCTTTTCCTTTTCTTTCTTTTTAACTTTTTCTCTGTATCCTTTCCTTTCCTTTCCTTTCCTTTCCTTTCCTTTCCTTTCCTTTCCTTTCCTTTCCTTTCCNCCTTTTCCTTTTCCTTTCCACATTTAGCATTAACTTGACCCCAAGCTTCTGAGCCCACCATCAGACGTATATCACACTATACCAAACAAGGAAACTTCCACAGAGCAGAAAGCTCACAGAGACCTTTGGCAGTCAGGAATTAGCCACATTTCTCAGCCTCTGCCCAATTCTAATACAAAGATTAAAAGAAGATTAAAGCTGATGGAATAAAGGATGGTTTTCTAGAGATACTCTCTTAATCAGGAACAGATTTCCACCTACTAGAAGTACTAATTTTGAAGGTGAAGGCACTTTGATGAAAGGCTGCTCTTGCAATTAAAGATGTGGCTCTCATTGACTTAATGATATTGCACTTTTCTGCCACACACCTGAGACTCCACTTCAAAATCTAACTCAAAATTAATTCAGAGTGGTCAGGCATTGGAACAAGTTTCTCAGGGAAGTGGCAGAGTCACCATCCCTGAAGTTGTTTAAAATACTTGTAGGCATGGCACTTCAGGACATGGTTTGGTAGTCACGGTGGTGTTAGCTCAGTGGTTGGGCTTGGTGAGCTTAGAGGGTTTTTCCAGCGATAATGATTCTATGATTCTTTTAAAAGTCACTTTGAAAGTGTGAGGAAGAGAAAATTTTACACTAGCACACAATTACAAATCTTCTTTGCACCTGGAAAAATGTCTGACTTGCTGCAGGTCTCTTTATATGTCAGCATGTTCTTAAGTGTGGGTGAGTAGCTTCCTGTGTATGAAAAAATCTTTCTGTCCTCTATCAGAGGTAGGTGCTGCTTTCACAAAGCTTCACACTGGAAAGGGTTTAAAACTCAAGAGTTTTAAAACAATGTACAGCCAAAATCATACCTCTGCTGGAAACCAAATCCCTGTCATCTCACTATCTGTCTCAGTCAGCAACAGGTGCTATGCACCCCACTCCAAATAACTGGCATTAGACTCTTTCCAGCCTAGAAGTACTGTGAAATGTTGCCCCCCCAATTTGCAGAAGTGCTTAGGTGCTACATGACAAGAAGTTGCAGTTTCAGTGGGGTTTTTAGGCATGCAGTGACTGCATATAAACGACATATTATAGCCCTCAGGTCAGGCTGTGCATGCCAGTCTGTGTCTCAGTTGCCAGAGTGAGATGCCAGAGTTCTTCCCATACACCCAGGCACATGTGCTTCTGTGGGGAGGGACAAGATGGGCCATGCAGACTGGAAAGAAGCCCTGGGACTCTGCAGCCAAATGTGGAGCTCACAACACTGCCATCGGGGCTACAAAATGCTCCATGCCTTCTCCACATGGTTGCCATGCAACTTGTGCTTGCTGCAGCAAAACATGTTCAGAATCTGCTTTGAAAGGCAGTCTGGTTAGAATCATAGAATCACAGAATCAACCAGGTTGGAAGAGAACTCCAAGATCAGCCAGTCCAAGCCAGCACCCAGCCCTAGCCAGTCAACTAGACCATGGCANTCAGCCTCTCCTCATAGGGTTTGTGTTCCAGGCCCCTCACCAGCTTTGTTGCCCTTCTCTGGACACATTCCAGCACCTCAACATCTCTCTTGAATTGAGGAGCCCAGAACTGGACACAGCACTCAAGGTGTACCTTTTGGATCCCAAGTCTAAGGCATAAAGATAGGAGCATGTGAAGATCTTTGTTTATCACCTTGGAATTGCAAGTGCCATCTGTTTAAAGCTAATTAGATGCTGAAAATTGTAAATGCTAGCATGAGGCAAGGATCAAATATGATGTTCAAAGGTGGAGTATAAATCCAGTTTATTGCAGAGCTATTGCCACAGAAAGAGTGATGAATCTGTGTCTGTGTGAACACAAACATATGTGAACTGTGGCAAAACCTTCTTCACTCTTACTAATTTTTGTTCAGTAGTTTGTTTTGTTCTTGTTAATGAATATTAAAATATAAAATTGGGGTTTTTTTGGGGGGAGGGGGGGGGTTAATGCAATTTAAGGTAACAACTGTCTGCAAAATCCATACCATAGAAAGAATGAGTATATGTTGCTGCATGTAGCTTTCAACCACGTTTAGAAGATGTAGCAAGGCAAACATGGTTTATACCTTTACACTGTGGCAGAAATCCAATATTCATCTGCTGTTCATATTGCAAGAAAATGAGATCATTAAGGACAGAAAGAACAGCTGCTTTAATTATAACACCCTGATATATCATACCAAAGTTTTCATCATCTCATACAAACTCTAAGAAAATACTCCAGGCATTCATTTCTATCATCCTGCTTTTTCTCAGGAAAGAGACTATGTAAGAACACTCCAGAGCACTTGCTGCCTGGAGTGGTGCAATGCTGTGTAAAAGCTTGATAATGCTATAGCAGTTATTATTAATCTCACTTTTAGAGTCTCTATTCCTCGTTCTGTGGTGGAAGCAGTAAAAGAAGACATTTTTGACAGCTGGGAAGCTGCCCTGCAGGCTTCACGGTCCTGCTGCCAGACTTCCCCATGGATTCCTGCTCGAGAGCACTTGGTACTCACGCCTCCAGCTGGCAACACTGGTCTGCCTGAGGCACCTGAAGGTATCCCTCCTTTAAGGGAATGGCTGCTTTGTGTTTTAACAGATGCTATGCTTCTGGTAGCGGAGAGATTAGAGGGACCATTCAACATTGAATCAGTCATGGATCCTATTGATGTCAAGATTTCTGAAGCCATCATGAACATGCAAGAGAACAGCATGCAGGTGTCGGCAAAGGTACTGTGTGAGTCACGCCTTCTCTGTTGGTGAATGTCACAAGCAGGAGAGAGAACATCTCCACCATTTTTTCTGTCCTGAGTTTATGAAATAGTGTCCACTAGAAATTGCTTTTGGTGGTTTGACAGTTCACCAGACTGCCTTCCTCTAGTTAAACAAGCCTGAAGTTTTCAAAAGGGAGTGTCAAGGAGAAAGACACCACCAGGGAGGTGGCGGAGTCCCCATCCCTGGAGGTGTTTAAAAGGAGACTGGAGGAGGCACTTAGTGCCACGGTTTAATTAATTAGAAGGTGTGAGGTGATAGGTTGTACTCAATGATCTCAAAGGTCTTTTCCAACCTGGTCAATTCTGTGATTCTGTGAACTCCAAATTAATAGTGGTAAGAGATTTAAAGAAAACAGTGAGCGATGAAAATTAGCAGCAGCTCTGTAAGAAATATCCTGCAGACTAAGCTTGGTAACTTCTGGTCGTGTCTCATCTATGATTCTCCATATTCACTTCCACACACATTTTGATTTGTCTGGGTCTAGCTGAAGTAAAATGTATTTGAAGTGAATACACAAAATGTTCTGTTTAACCTCCCTTTATAGCTACTCATTACACTGGACAGTCTTTGATTACCAGACCTCAGTTTTGTCTAGAAGATAAATAGAGTTAATGATACCAACCTCCTCCTTTCCATTTTCAGTGTGTGTGTGTGTATACACAGTTCACCACCACCTCTGAACCTCGTGTTAATAATAGCCTTCAAATTCAGTAGCACATGCTGTTGAGCCTATAGTCAAAAATTAATGGCTTTTCCTTAATGCTCATCTGTGCACTGTGTCTCAAAATCTAAAGTCAACAGTTTGTCAGGTTCTCTGCTGTAGAATTTTCCTTAGGTCCTGCTTGACTGCCATCTGAGCCAGTGAATTTCCATGACTCAGAATGAAGCTGTTCCAACTTGGAAAAATGGGGAGGGGATTGTGTGTGTGAAAGGGAGGAGGCTGAGGTTAATGTTTTACCTGCCAGCTCAAAATTAGATGCTTTTTATGTCTCCAGTCCTGCAGGTTGCTAAGAATTTCTTTCTAGATGCTTTTTCCCTTCAAACTACATGGAGTTACTCAGATTTTAAAAGCAGTCCTACAAAAAGAGGTTTTGTTCTGGCAGCAGCAAAGGCATTTAGCAACCAAATCCTTCCAAATGTTTGGGGAATTCAAGGCTAGCTTCAGCAAACTCAGCCTTTAACTCAAAAAAGAAGAAACAAAAAATACATTCAATGAAAACTCACCCAAGTTACAGGTGTATTTGCTTCCTCTTTTTACTCAGGGGCTCAGGGGTGACCTCATTGCTGTCTATAACTACCTGAAGGGAGGCTGTAGCCAGCTGGGGGTTGGTCTCTTTTCCCAGACAATCAGCAACAGAACAAGAGGACACAGTCTCAAGTTGTGCTGGGAGAGGTCTAGGCTGGATGCTAGGAGGAAGTTCTTCCCAGAGGGAGTGATTGGCATTGGGATGGGCTGCCCAGGGAGGTGGTGGAGTCACCGTCCGTGGAGGTGTTGAAGCAAAGCCTGGCTGAGGCATTTAGTGCCATGGTCTAGTTGACTGGCATAGGGCTGGGTGATAGGTTGGACTGGACTGGATGATCTTGGAGGTCTCTTCCAACCTGGTTGATTCTAGGATTCTATGATTGTACTTTTTCAGTTTCCCCAATAGTGAGGAAGCTGCATCCTGAAGCTGCATCTTCTGCCAAAGTCCAATGTCATCTTGGCAGAAGCTCATGTCACTACTCATTTGCAGCTGAGCAGACTCTTTCTCCTGTCCCTCAGAAATATTTTATTTGCAGCAAAGATCAATAAATCCCAGTAATTTAATTTGCAGTGCAAAGGTTTTGTTCTAAGAGAAACCTGAGACATTTAGTTTTTTTTAATCTTGAGAAACAGAAACCAGATTATATCAGCACAAGTTCTTTTTGCAGGTAACAGAGCTGCCTATCCTTGAGGGTTCTTTGTATTTATTACTGTCCTGATATGTGATTTCCTTGGCTATATCCACCTTTTTGTCAAGTCTTACTACATAGAAATATTTTACTCTAAGAGAAAACTCTAAGGAAAAGGCTTGGACTTTAGTGCTGTGCATTCCTGTGTCATCTCAGATCTGTAAAGAATATATATGAGCAGACATTGAATCAGTCATCTGTTGTCTAATTTTTTTCCCCCTTATCCATACTGACCACTTAGAGCTTCAGTGAAAATGACAGATACCTTGCTGGATGTAATGGGGTGCATGGAATGCAATTGCAGATCTAATGCAGTAGGCAAGCTACACTTGTCAATTATTCTGAGTCACCACTCAGAAAGCTTCAGGCTTGGTGTCAAAATCATGCTATTTTTCTCTTTTTTCTTCAAACATTGTTGTATCTTGCATTGTCTCTGTACCCACTAAAAATGTGATGAGTAGGGATCATCACAGCTATTTTTCCACCAGACAGTCAGCGCGTTTTCACAATGGGAAAATGGTGATGTGCTCAGATTAGAATAGAATAGAATCAACTAGGTGGGAATAGACCTCCAAGATCATCCAGGCCAACCTAGCACCCAGCCCTAGCCAGTCAACTAGACCATAGCACTAAGTGCCTCAGCCAGTCCTTGCCTGAACACCTCCAGGGATGGTGACTCCACCACCTCCCTGGGCAGCCCATTCCAATGGCAAATCACTCTCTCTGTTATGCCTGCAACACCCACATACACCTGGGGTATTCTTCACCAGTGACATCTAAAAACCTTGTTCAAGTCTGGGAGGAGGCCTTGTGCTCAATACAGTAGAATCTGGGGCAATTTTGTATAATGTTGTGCTGAAGGGGTTCTTTCTGAGGGACTTCTCATTAATCTCATCTTCTTTGTGGCAGAAAAAAAAACCCCAGAGTTTAATCCAGAATCCACCCCTCTCCTCTTACAAATATTTGCATTAGATTGACCTGTTGTGAATGTCATTCACATAAATGAGGAGAGGGACTTGGGGGTGCTGGTGGATGAGAAGCTCAACATGAGCCAGCAGGGTGCACTTGCAGCCCAGAGGGACAACCAGAGCCTGGGCTGCATCAGGAGAAGTGTGGACAGCAGGTCGAGGGAGGTGATTCTCCCCCTCTACTCTGCTCTGATGAGACCCCACCTGGAGTACTGCATCCAGTTTTGGAGCCCTCATTACAAGAGGGATGTGGATGTGCTGGAGCATGTCCAGAGAGGGGCCACGAAGATGATCAGAGGGCTGGAGCAGCTCTGCTATGAGGACAGACTGAAAGAGTTGGGGCTGTTCGGTCTGGAGAAGAGGAGGCTCCCAGGTGACCTTCTTGTGGCCTTCCAGTATCTGAAGAGGGCCTATGAAAAGCTGTGGAGAGACTTTTTGGGCTCTGAGGGAGAGACAGGACTAGGGGGAATGGAGCAAAGCTGGAGGTGGGTAGGTTCAGACTGGATGTGAGGAGGAAGTTGTTCAGCATGAGAGTGGTGAGAGGCTGGAATGGGTTGCCCAGGGAGGTGGTTGAGGCCCCATGGCTGGAGGTGTTTAAGGCCAGGCTGGATGAGGCTGTGACCAGCCTGCTCTAGGGTAGGGTGTCCTTGGCCAT
>WAAF01001094.1:150593-199407 GCA_013400475.1 Tricholaema leucomelas | reverse complement strand
CCAGCCTCGTTGCCCTTCTCTAGACACGTTCAAGCATCTCAATGTCCCTCTTAAACTGGGGGGCCCAGAACTGGACACAGTACTCGAGGTGTGGTCTAACCAGTGCAGAGTACAGGGGCAGAGTGACCTCCCTGCTCCTGCTGGCCACACCATTCCTGGTGCAGGCCAGGATGCCATTGGCTCTCCTGGCCACCTGGGCACACTGCTGGCTCATGTTCAGGCGAGTATCGATCACAATGCATGTGTTTATGTGAATGGTAAAGTCCTCAGTGTCAGACATGAGCAGAAAGATGAGTCCCAAACTTCCTGAGTTGTTTTTATAGTTTAGCCCTTTATTAGCCCTCCACTTGATGTAGAGCTGAAGTACTGCTGTGATGGTTTGTGTGTTACCTGCCCCTCCACTCTTATGAAATCACCCAGAGTAGACTCAGCCCAGCTGGAAATTAAAGAATGAAGCTTTATATTTACAGCTTAGCACAATATACAAGCAGGTATTTACACAAACATATGTAGTTATATACAGAAATATACAAGTTAAGAAGTAACACAGAAGCAGAGAAACTGGTTCTCTCCCAGAAACCAGAGTCCCCAGGACAGGCTCCCAACCACTCTTCCACCTCCTTTCCACCCCTCTACCTTATCCCAGACTTTGCCTTATGTTCTAGGTGAGTTTGAAGAATTGGCCATGAGGGTTAGGGAGCAGAGGCATTAGTTACACAGACATCAGGTTAGGGAGAAAAGTGTCTGCAGACAGAGTCATACAGCAACTGTGTTATCTGTGTTTATTATCTTGTTCTTATCCATCTCAGCAAGCCTATGAGTGAAGCAGCCATCACCATTGTTTCCATTTCACAGCCTATCCTCTAATTCTTCTCACCAGAATATTCCAGCTAGCTTCAAACTAGCACAACTGCTTTGTCCAATATTGTTTTCCTATAAATATGCACCTCCTATTCTAGCAATATTCTTCTGAGAAATAGTCTTCATGGTTACACTTACACTAACAAATAAAAGGGGGGCAGGCCTCAAGGACCAGTGCCTGATCTGGAGGCCAAAGTATCACAACCTGATTCATTTCAATACTGCTGAGAGCTACCTTCTCTGGAGCTGCTTCATTCTCCAAGAGCAAGCTGGAGCAGTCCAAGAAAATGCCAGTGAGTTAATAATCAATCAGTGCAGTCAGGGCTTCTTGCTTCGGTTCACACCTTGTCTTTCATTTCCTTAAAAGACACAAGTCTTCTGTCTCCCACTCTTGATGGCTGCACATCAATACTGAGACAGAGAATTATAAAGGTGCCACAAGACAGCCAACCCTGTGCTGGGCTGCAGCAAGAGCAGTGTGGCCAGCAGGGCAAGGGAGGGGATTCTCCCCCTTTACTCTGCTCTCGTCAGACCCCACCTGGAGTACTGTGTGCAGTTCTGGAGCCCCCAGCACAAGAAGGACATGGAACTGCTGGAGCCAGTCCAGAGGAGAGCCACGAAGATGATCAGAGGGCTGCAGCAGCTCTGCTATGAGGACAGGCTGAGAGAGTTGGGGCTCTTCAGCCTGGAGAAGAGAAGGCTTCGAGGAGACCTTAGAGTGGCTTTGCAGTATCTGAAGGGAACCTACAGGAAGGCTGGGGAGGGACTATTGACAAGGTCTGGTAATGTCAGGACGAGGGGGAATGGGTTTAAGCTGGAAGAGGGGAGATTTAGACTGGATGTTAGGAGGAAGTTCTTTACAGTGAGGGTGGTGAGACACTGGCACAGGTTGCCCAGGGAGGTTGTGGATGCTTCCTCCCTGGAGGCGTTTAAGGCCAGGCTGGATGAGGCCTTGAGCAGCCTGCTCTAGTGGGAGGTGTCCCTGCCTATGGCAGGGGGTTGGAGCTGGATGATCCTTGAGGTCCCTTCCAACCTAAACCATTCTATGATTCTATGATTCTATGTGCCTCTGTCTTTGTGCTTTCCACGAAGGACATACAGACTCAGCTACTTCCCAGTACCTGTAACTGCATAAAGTGGAACATTCCTGTCCCTGCATCGTTATATTTTTTTTGTTCTTTTACTGATTGCAGTTGATTCTTTTAGCACAGTTCACATTAACCAGGTGCTAGGATTATGTTAAAAGCCTCCAACTCATCCTGAGGCTGGAAATTTTGTGTTGTCTTTGTATTTCTCTGTAGTCTATATTCTGCTCTGTGTGTCTAGAAGATCTGACCACAAATCTCTAGGCTTCATAGGCTGCTCACCTTGTGCAGCTCTCACATCCCAGAAAAACATCCACACAGGGTCCTTATTTTGCCTCAGGGAAAGTCATGTTTCTGACAGCTGCAATGTCTGGATATGCTTTTCAAACAGGGATAATGATCTAGAAAGTCAGACCCCAAGGCCTTTATGCTGGAGGTATCTGCATGCTCTGAATCAGACCCTAGTTTCCCTGCTCCAAAAAAAGACAAAGACTGAAGACCATCCAAAAGAGTTTCTACTACTTCATCACAGCTACAGTCCTTCCAACAGAGTACCTTCTGCAAGCCAAAACACAGAGAGTACAAAACCAATGTCTGGGCTGCTTCAGATGCCTCCCAAGACATTAACCTTATTGACCTTATTGCTGTCTACAACTACCTGAGGGGTGGTTGTAGCCAGGAGGAGGTTGCTCTCTTCTCTCAGGTGGCCAGCGCCAGAACAAGAGGACACAGCCTCAGGCTGCGCCAGGGGAAATTTAGGCTTGAGGTGNCTTCCTAAACCCATGCTGGTTGGGCCTGATCCCTTGGCCATCCTGTAGGTGCTTTGTGATGGCACTCAAGATGACCTTTTCCATGGCCTTGCCTGGCACTGAGGTCAGGCTGACAGGTCTGTAGTTTTCTGGCTCCTCCTTTCAACACTTCTTGTGGGTCGGCATCACATTGGCCAGCTTCCAGTCTTCGGGGACCTCTCCAGTGAGCCAGGACTGTTGATAAAAATCTGGTTGCATCCACCATAATTGTGCCTTCATTGCTAGTCAAAACAACATGCTGGACCTTTTTCTGCATTTAAAACAGTCTGGTTCTATACAGACATGTTTGGCTGCTCCGCATGTCGCTTGGCTGCCACATCAAGACTTTTCCCCTCTCATAGAATCATAAAATCAACCAGGTTGGAAGAGAACTCCAAGCTTATCCAGTCCCAACCTAGCACCCAGCCCTAGCCAATCAACTAGACCATGGTACTAAGTGCCTCAGCCAGTCTTTGCTTGAACACCTCCAGGGACGGTGACTCCACCACCTCCCTGGGCAGCCCATTCCAATGCCAATCACTCTTTCTGGCAAGAACTTCCTCCTAACATCCAGCCTAGACCTCCCCTGGCACAACTTGAGACTGTGTCCTCTTGTTCTGTTGCTGGTTGCCTGCGAGAAGACACCAACCCCCACCTGGCTACAGCCCCACCTGGCTACAGCCTCCTTTCAGGTACCCTTTCATAACGGCTAACCCAAAACTGAGTCTCTCCTTAGTAAGCACTAAATCTACTTTTATCTGAGCTGATGGATGTGCCATTTTAACCTATAGATATATGTTCCTTTTTGGCAATTACTTCAGCTAAAAGGATGAATGAGCTCCATGACATAGCAAACTACCTATGCATTATTTATAAGGAGGAAATCTTCATAAAACTACATCCAAGGTTTTTCTTAAAATAGCCTCCAAGTTTCATTTTCACAAAACCTCTTCATTTGTCTATGTCCTTTACAGAGCTCTGTGCAGGAAAAATATAATGGTATTTCAGGAAAAAAATCAATGCTGTTCTAGCTGTAGATGAGAGAGTCAATGGAGCAGAGTCATACAGAGACACTCAATAGGAAACACCTAGCACTAGCACATGTCTAAATAACAGTATGACTCAAGGCATTAGAGAACAAACTCTTTCTGCTGGGATTCAAAACTCTGAGTTCTCCTGGGAAAATGACTGGTTTTATACTATCTATATCCTAGTCTTGAAGTAGATACCTCCATTTAGTCAGCTCGATAGATATTGTTCAGTCTGGAGAAAAAGAGGGTTAGGGGAGACCTTATCATTCTCTAAAACGACCTAAAAGGAGGTTGTAGTGAGGTGGGTGTTGGTCTATTATCCCAAAGAACAAGTGGTAGAATGAAAGAAAATGGCCTCAAGTTGCACCAAGGGAGGTTTAAATGGGATATTAGAAGAAACTTCTTCACGGAAAGAGTTATCGAACACTGGAGCAGGTTCCCCAGGGAGGTGGTTGAATCATCATCTCTGGAGCTGTTTAAAAGATGAATAGATGTGGTGCTAAAGGGCATGGTTTAGCACCAGACTTGGTAGAGTTAGATATTTTTTGGACTCAATGATCTTAACAAAATGATTCTATGCAATACTTCACCAGTTCTATTGACTTACCTCATGGCTTGGTCATATCCCTGACCACAGAGGTCCAGTGCTCTTTGTGACACCCTAAGATATCCCATTGCAGCTTTAGCTGCACTTCAGTGGAAAATTGTCACATATTAAGACAATCTTAACAGATGTCTCAGTTATCCCAGGCCATCACAAACTGTCATGTATCACAGAATAAGTCAGGTTGGAAAAGACCTTAGAGATCATCAAGTCCAACCTATCACCTAACATGATCTAATCAACTGAATTGTGGCACTAAGTGCCTCATCCAGTCTTTTTTTAAACACTTCTAGGGACAGTGACTCCACTACCTCCTTGGGTAGCCCATTCCAATGGTCAGTCATTCTTTCTGTGAAGAAATTCTTCCTAAGGTCCAGCCTAAACCTCCCTGGTGCAGTTTGAGACTGTGTCCCCTGGTTGTGTCACTGGTTGCCTGAGAGAAGAGACCAACCCCACCTGACTACAATATCCTTTCNGTGTCCCCTGGTTGTGTCACTGGTTGCCTGAGAGAAGAGACCAACCCCACCTGACTGCAATATCCTTTCAGGTAGTTGTAGAGAGTGATAAGGTTCCCCCCCGAGCCTCCTCTTCTCCAGGCTGAACAACCCCAGGTCTCTCAGCCACTTCTCATAGCCCACTCACCAGCTTTGTTGCCCTTCTCTGGACACATTCAAGCACCTCAACATCTTTCTTAAACTGAGGGGCCCAGAAATGGACACAGCACTGTAATGGAGGAGTAATTAATTAATGTGAGATGCTATTTTTTTTCAAAATTAGTATTGTTTATTAATTTTCAATATTCAGGATTCTTGCCCCCTGACCACTAGTTTTAATAATAATCAGGTTCTCTTGCAACAATCATGGAAATATTATACAGATGATAGCATAGGATCTAGAACATTTAAGAAATAACTAGCAATATTAGAACTTTAAACCTAATTGAACTGGAAGAGAAGGTTCTTGCAGTTAATTATACCTCTTGTCCACTAGATGGACTCAGGAAGCCCTTTTCTGCTTATGACAGAAGGCAGTTAGTGAATTATAAGAGGCTTTAAGTATTTACTCACAAAAATTAATCTCCCAACTCACAGGGCCAGCTACAGCTTCAAGCAGTACCCCAAACACCTTCAGGGAATTCTATTGATGTCTTGTCAGCCACTGAGGCTTCTGATTCTTCCCAGGCTTCACGGGATGCTGGGGAAAGGAGGCAGGCAATCTCTGACCTTATTCTGATTTCTCTGGACAATCTGTGTGACCCTCCAGGACTTCCCATCTTGGCAGGAGTAGGCTGGATGTCTTACAATGTGCAGTCTTAAGCCATGGTCTAGCCTTGAGCTCTGTGGTGATGGGTTGGACTTGATGATCTAGGAGGTCTCTTCCAACCTTGGTGATACTGTGATACTGTGATACTGTCATGCTGGCTATGCAGGCCAATCATGAGGAGGCATTTAGAGCCTCTTCCTGGTAAATTCGAGGCAGTGTAGTTTCCAAGCAGACAAACTAGCCCAAAACACAGGGCTTGTTATTCATCAGAGCTAACTCACAGCTTAGCAAAGCATAATGCTATAAAGCATGGCAGGATCACTGCCTGAGATGGAGAGCAATGGCAGCAGGCAGCAGAGCAGCAAGCACAAATACAACATCTCTTCTTATCAGTACAGCACGAAACTAACGGACCTGTGGACACAGAATAGCCAATCAGAATTGCAGCAATGGCAGCAGGCAGCAGAGCAGCAAGCACAAATACAACATCTCTTTTTATCAGTACAGCTCGAGACTAATGGACCTTTGGACACATAATAGCCAATCAGAATGGCAGTTAGCTGAGCTTGACCATATTAAGTGAAACCATAGGCTTGCTTTACCCAAATTTGGGAAAAACTTGCATGAGGCAGGCAAAAGCCAAGTGAATGTACCTTGTTCACCACAGGATGTAAACAGGAGCAAAACAAGTCTGGGCAGGCCAGAGTCCTTAGACTCAGTGGTTCCAGGTACTTTGTCCTCTTTCCTGTGGTTGCTTCTCCCCAAAACAGAGAGAGGGAGAGCAGAAAAATTTATCTGGACAAGCCAGGACATGTTCAACCCTGTTTTGGTCTGTTCAGGCCTACCACGACAAGTACTCAAGGTGTGGTCTAATCAATGCTGAGCACAGGGTCAGAAGGACTTCCCCAGTCCTGCTGGCCACACTATTCCTGATACAGGACAGGATGTCATTGGCTTTTTGGCTACCTGGGCACACTGCTGGCTCATCTTCAGTTGATCATAAATGCTGATGTAGGAGCAAATATATTGGCTAGTCTCTTCCAACCCTGATGATACTATGATACTATGAACTACATGCACACACCTAAATTTGCATTTCTTGATTTTGAATGGCTCCCTTCTCTAAATTCAGATGCAAAAGACTGCACCAATTGTACATAAAACACAATTTGTTCAGAAGGGTGTATTTGTACCACAAATTCACAGCACATGTAATGAAATGCCCAAAGATTTTCTCAGAAATTCATAGAATCATAGAATCAGTCAGGGTTGGAAGGGACCACAAGGATCATCTAGTTCCAACCCCCCTGCCATGCCCAGGGACACTCTACCCTAGATCAGCCTGTCCAGAGACCCATCCAGCCTGGCTTTAAACACCTCCAGGGATGAGGCCTCAACCACCTCCCTGGGAAACCCATTCCAGGCTCTCTCTGGTCTCATGACGAAGAACTTCCTCCTCATGTCCCGTCTGAACCTACCCATCTCGAGTTTTGCTCCATTCCCCCTAGTCCTTATTCAGTATCTCTTAGTAGCATTGCAAAGAAAGTATTTCATGTGCTTCCTGGTGCACCAAAAAAAGGAATGTAGTGGTTTAGGGCAAGGGCTAACCTGCCTGCCCAAACCTGGTGGCCTTCTATGAACAGGTCACAACATTCATAGATGAGGGGCAAAACAGCTGATGTCATTTACCTGCACCTGAGCAAGGCCTTTGGCACTGTCTCTCACCACATCCTGGTCTCCAAGCTGGTGACACATGGGCTTGATGGCTGGACCACTACATGGATAAACAACTGGCTTGATGGCTGCACCTACAGAGTGGCTGTCAATGGGTCCATGTCCAAGTGGAGGCCAGTGAGAAGCAGAGTCTGTCAGGGATCAGTCCTGGGATCAGTCTTGTTCATCAACTTTCTCAGTGCCATGGACAGAGGCATTGAGTGCAGCCTCAGCAAGTTTGCTGACGACACCAAGCTGTGTGGTGCAACAGACACGCTGGAGGGCAGGGATGCCATCCAGAGGGACCTGGACAGGCTGGAGAGGTGGGCACAAGCCAGTCTCATGAGGTTCAACAAGAGCAAGTGCAAGGTCCTGCATCTGGGTTGGGGCAATTCCAAGCATAAATCCAGGCTGGGCAGTAGTGGCTGGAGAGCAGCCCTGAGGAGAGGGACTTGGGGGTGCTGGTGGCTGAGAAGCTCAACATGAGCCATCAGTGTGCACTTGCAGCCCAGAAAGCCAACCAGAGCCTGGGCTGCATCAGGAGAAGTGTGGCCAGCAGGGTGAGGGAGGTGCCTCAATCCAGATGCAGGAGCTTGCACGTGTACGTTACGTAGTCACAGTTACCCAACATGGTCAAACATGTAGCCTAAGAGTCACACACTGAAATGTAAGGAGAAGATTCAGTGCTCTCACTTCCCCCTGAGAGTCAGGTTGCATTGTTTTGGATAATTGTCACCTGTCTTTGTTAGCAAATACCTGATTGCTTAATTAATTGCCTAGATGAGATTTCATGGATATCTAAATAATCAGCCCTGATTTTGGCACATAACATCTTTTCAGTCAGAAGAACTATAAGTAAGCCTTTGTAAGTATAACTTGTGGCCCAACGTGTACATTTGGCCCTTTAAAGTATGCAGTATGACACCCACTCATGTGTAAATCCTAAACACCAGTTTTAGTTGAATTTTCTTCACAAAGGAAAAATAAGATTCTTTCCTACTGCAACATTTATAATGTTACAAGCTAATAATCATCTTTCCTGGTTGATTAAATGAATTTATAGTGCAGCAGTCCTCATGACCAGAGAGTGAGAAATACTGATATTCTCAAATCAGATCAAGTAGTATTCCACTCCTAAGTTAAAAATCCCAATGGCCGTACAACAGCTGACTTGCAGGACTTTGAGGAAAAACAGACCTGATGATTTGACATAAATTTAGTATGAATCAGGTTCTTTCAGCAATTTTTTAATCATTTGGGGACTCTAAATTAGCACAGGGAAACCTAACAAGGAGCTAATTGTAATGTATCCAGAAGGCAACAAAAGTCACACGACCCATAGGTATTTCAGGACAGAACCACTCAGGAAAAAAGAATTAAAGCTCTAAAAGTGAAACATGAGTCTTCCTGGTCACTGGTTCACAACATAGCTAGGAGCTATGTTGTGAGGTTCACAACACAAGCTAGGAGCAGGTGTTGATCTGTTGGAAGGTAGGAGAGCCCTGCAGAGGGACCTGGACAGGCTGGATGAGTGGGCAGAGGCCAATGGGATGAGATTTAACAAGGCCAAGTGCAGAGTTCTACACTTTGGCCACAACAACCCCAAGCAGTGCTACAGGCTGGGGACAGAGTGGCTGGAGAGCAGCCAGACAGAAAGGGACCTGGGGGTACTGGTAGATAGTAGCGGAAGATGAGCCAGCAGTGTGCCCAGGTGACCGAGAGAGCCAATGACATCCTGGCCTGGATAAGGAACAGTGTGGCCAGTAGGACGAGGGAGGTTATTCTTCCCCTGTAATCAATACTGCTCAGGCCACACCTTGAGTGCAGTTCTGGGCTCCTCAATTCAAGAGAGATGTTGAGGTGCTGGAACATGTCCAGAGAAGGGCAACAAAGCTGGTGAGAGGCCTGGAACACAAACTCTATGAGGAGAGGCTGAGGGAGCTGGGGGTGTTTAGCCTGGAGAAGAGGAAGCTCAGGGGTGACCTCATTGCTGTCTACAACTACCTGAAGGGAGGTTGTAGCCAGGTGGGGGTTGGTCTCTTCTGCCAGGCAACCAGCAACAGAACAAGGGGACACAGTCTCAAGTTATGCTGGGGGAGGTCTAGGCTGGATGTTAGGAGGAAGTTGTTGTCAGAGAGAGTGATTGGCATTGGAATGGGCTGTCCAGGGAGGTGGTGAAGTCTCTGTCCCTGGAGGTGTTGAAGAAAAGACTGAATGAAGCATTTATTGCCATGGTCTAGTTGATTGGCCAGAGCTGGTGCTAGGTTGGCTGGGATGATCTTGGAGTTTTCTTCCAACCTGATTGATTCTACGATCTGGAATATATATTCAACACTCATAAGTGTCCTTTGTGTCTTTTAGCATCCACCAGTTACAAGCCACTGATTTTTTGTTTTCCAAATGGAAGTATGTGAAAACTTTCATAACACTGAACATTATTTTTTTTTATATACCTAAAAATATATATAGTAGCAGAAAATATTTCTCACTATTGCCCACTCCATATTACTCATCCATCTCCTTGGAGAGACTGGTTCAATATGGCATTCAATAAGTCCAAGTGCCGGGGGCTGCACTTTGGCCACAACAACCCCATGCAGAGTTACAGGCTGGGGTCAGAGTGGCTGGAGAGCAGCCAGACAGAGAGGGATCTGGGGGTGCTGATCGATACCTGCCTGAACATGAGCCAGCAGTGTGCCCAGGTGGCCAAGAGAGCCAGTGGCATCCTGGCCTGCATCAGGAATAGTGTGGTCAGCAGGAGCAGGGAGGTCATTCTGCCCCTGTACTCTGCACTGGTTAGACTGCACCTTGAGTACTGTGTCCAGTTCTGTGCCCCCCAGTTCAAGAGGGACATTGAGATGCTTGAACGTGTCCAGAGAAGGGCAACGAGGCTGGTGAGAGGCCTCGAGCACAGCCCTACGAGGAGAGGCTGAGGGAGTTGGGATTGTTTAGCCTGGAGAAGAGGAGGCTCAGGGGAGACCTTATTGCTGTCTACAACTACCTGAGGGGTGGTTGTGGCCAGGGGGAGGTTGCTCTCTTCTCTCAGGCAGCCAGCACCAGAACAAGAGGACACAGCCTCAAGCTGCGCCAGGGGAAATTTAGGCTTGAGGTGAGGAGAAAGTTCTTCACTGAGAAAGTCATTGGCTACTGGAATGGGCTGCCCAGGGAGGTGGTGGAGTCGCCGTCCCTGGAGCTGTTCAAGGCAGGATTGGACGTGGCACTTGGTGCCATGGTCTGGCCTTGAGCTCTGTGGTAACAGGTTGGACTTGATAATCTGTGAGGTCTCTTCCAACCTTGGTGATACTGTGATACTGTGAATAAGAAGGTTATCCAGGTAAAAGACTAGTTCATCACTGATTTTTTTTGTCTAAGAATACAAACAAAATCACAAGGTAGGGAGAGCCGTGGGTGAGGATTATGCATGAGCTGTGATTCTGGCTAAATACTACGTTTTAACAAAAGCTGAAGCAATTATCAACTAATTTCCACTACAAAGGAATTCCTGGAAAGACAACAATTGAAATGCTTTCAGATTTTAACTTCTTACTGTAATCATCTTCCTAAATTAAGGGAGTTTTAAGATCCCTGCTGTGATGGTTTGGGTGTTCCCCGCCCCCCCACACTTTGAAAATCACCCAGACAAGACTCAGTCGGCTCTGGAAATTTTGAATGAAGCTTATATTTACAGCTTAGCACAATATACAAGCAGATATTTACAGTATATACAGTTATAGACAGAAATATACAAGGTAAAAGGTAATACAGAGACACAACAGCCCTCCCAGAAACCTGAGTCCCCAGGAGGGGCTCCCGACCGCCCTTTCACCTTCTCCCCCCCACCCCCAACCTTACCCCAGTCCCAAGGAAGAATGGAAGTTCAGCCAGGGGGTTAACAAGCAAAGTGGATTAATCAGAGAAATGGCAGAGAGGCTGGAGAGAAATGAAACTCAGCCAGTTCCCCCAGAAGAAATAGCAACTCCATTCTCTATGTTTGGATTCTTGTTCTTATATATCTCAGCAAGCCTATGAGTGAGGTGGACATCACCCTGTTTTTCTTTTCACAGCCTGTGATCTAATCCTTCTCACCAAAACGTTCTAGCTAGCTTCAAACTAGCACACCTAAATGTGTTAATACTTCTGTTGAGTAATTAATAACACTTAATTATTAACCTGGGTTTCAATGTCAGGCAAATGCTCAACTCACTATCATCAAAATGTCAATCGAAGCTGGTTTCAAATGTATGAAAGAGAGAGTAAAGGGGATATGAAATACCAGGCATTCCTTATCTTTTATTTTCTCATAAACCCTGCAATGTCTTTTTCAGGTTTTCCAAGGATGTGGCCAGCCGAAACCAGCACCTGCCCTGAGATCTTCCCGTTCCGTCCCTGAAAACGTCAGGTTCAGGCCATATAACCCAGAGGAGCGACCTACAACTGCTGCTGGCACAAGTTTGGATAGGCTGGTAAGGCAAAAATATTCCATTCTTCAATTAGTAGAAATGGCTTGGTAATATAGCAGGAGAGTGGTAACCTCATTACTTTTGGAGGGGGTTTTAGCTGGTTCATAATCACTCTATGTAGTTTCCATGACAGCTGTTTTAGCGTTCAGTAAACCTTTCTTTCTCCACTGGTGCAGAACTGCATTGTAGGAGAACAGACTCAGGTTTTATGTATTAGAAATGCTAGAAGTGAATATGCTCTTTCCTGGGAGACAAAACCCAGATAAGTCACAGCAGGCACTTGGCACCATAAACTTTGTTTGAAAAGTGATCTACAGCAGTTGTATTTTTTTTTTAACAATTAAAAATGTATTTTAAAACATTTTTATTAAAGTCTTTTTGATCAGTAAGTTCTTCAGCATATACAATTGAAAAGTCACATTAAATCATTCCATGCCTTTAGCTAATTATGAAATTACCATTATTTTATTTCCCTTTGTCTAGAAATTGACTTTTATCAGCTAAAAATTCAGTGATCATTAATCTGGCTTTCTTTATGCAATCATTTTGAAATCAGGACTCAACATTAGGTTATTTTCTTTACAAGCAGTCATTGGATTTGCATTCCATACTTCAAAGTCACTGCTCTTTGCACATCTATAGATTGATAACAGGATATCTATTATAGCCACTAATACTGTTTCAGCAATCATCTTGAGGCAATGCCAATGAGCAAAATCAAGGAGTTGTAAAGCACCTGAATCCGAACAGGCTGCATTGCATACTGTCTGCTTGCCAAGCTTATAGCTGAACATTTGCACAAGGATTTGGTCTGTCTTGTTGAAGACAGTTGTGCTCAAGGCTGTAGCAAGAGCGAGGGGAGAGGAATAACCAGCTGAAAACAGCCACCATCAATTAATTAGGGATATGAGCTTTTGGTGAGCTGCACTCCTGCTGGGTGCCAGAACAAAGACCATGAGAATGTCTTGCTGTGGTTATGATCATGAGCCTAAAATGTCCAGAGATTTCTCTGTTAGGCAGCTTAAGTCACTGAGCAGGAACTCAAAATGTACTAATTCAGATAAGGACCTGGGTATCTTCTTGACATCATCATTCATCACATCCCTTTGACAGTCGCAGTAGCCTTCTAGTTACTAAGTCTTTCCAATCGCTTCTGTCTATGCTGTGTCCTATCTACTGCATTCTGTCAAGCTTTGTATCAACTGAGTTGCAAAATAACATGACATTTCTAGTCAAGACATGAGATTACCCTCTAGCAAAAAGCAACATTTGTTAGTTCTCTGCTCTTCTGGAAATAGTGAAGCTCTATTATCCTAACAGGGGAAGCAGAAAATATGTTTCCCTCCCTTGTAGACAGGTTTTCTACCACAGTAGATTCATAAGCCAGTGTAGCATCTCAGGCTAAAAATCTGGCTGGAAATACTCAATCCATATTTGATGGGATCTTAATTTTACCATTTGACTTTAGATTTTAGAACCAGTCCTTGTGTATTACATAAAGACCTGGATCTTAATCTAGATCTAGCCAAGGTCATTAAAGCCTGTAGGTTTCATTCATGCTGTGTCAAAGATAAAGGTTGCAAACAGAAAGTAGGGGTAACAACATGAAAAGGAAGGGTGACAGCAAAGTTCATCTCAGATTAGTTTTACAAGAACAAATTTTTTTGTAGTGAAAAATACACAAGGAGAATGCTCCTGAACACATTGATACCCTTTTTAAACTATAAGCTTCCAAAACTCTGAGCACCATGCTAAGTAAAGCAGAGTTGTCATTGTGCTCCAGCCTTTAAACTCTGTAGCTAATGAAAATTGCCAATGCAGATAACTCATTATAACTCTTAATCACTTCCAGACTTTCAAAGGGGAGCTTGACTCCATATGATTTAACTGGGTTTGCTTGTGCATTATTTCAGAAAGGAAAAAGAATCTCTTAGCATTGCTGCTCTCACCTTAAGAAGTGTTTAATCCAAACAGCTGGTTGCTTTTCCTGATGAAAAATAACTGTTTATAGTCATAATGATGAGTGCAGGTATCAAATACACCTCCAAATGGTAATTATGTTACTGTCTTTTTTTTTGCTGAGACTAACAATCCCTCCAGTTAGAGATGGTCACTGACCCCAGTGGAGTGAGGAAAGGCTGTGTATGTGGATTAGAGCAGAAGGGCTTGCTTCAGAGCTGTAATCCCTTAGCACCACTTGGTAAAGGTCACTGCCTGCAACTCACATCAGGTAGGGTAATTTTATCCAGAAGGATATAAATACAGCACTCCTGCTCCACAGGTACACCATTCAACCTCCTACCTTGGATCCTTATAATTCAACGTGCTGAGTCATTCTCTGAATCATGTATCTCACTTCATTAGCTGTAGACAGAGCCTGGAGGACCAGCTTCATGTAGATCCTCCAAACCCTTGCATTGCCAGCAGGATGTCAGGAGGAAAACTTTCCCACTCTGCACACTGACCATTTTCCATTACTTTCTTAATATAAACATACAACAATATCAGTATTTTGATAGCAGTGTCAGACAGTTAAAGCCTCTTTTCATTATTACAGATGTAAGAAGCAACTCCTTCATTGTGAGTCAGCTGACTGTTCAGTGTTATATTAATGCTTTTTGAAGTCTGTTCTGGAGTTTGTATTCATGAAACACTGTTAGACCACTTGAAACTGTCATCACGAAGTCCAAATGTGCAGCAATGTAAACCTCAAAAGGAAAGACAAACAATTCTGCTTTCATCTGTCTTTTGACACCATGTCCTCAGAAGAGTCCAAGTGTAGAAAATATTTCCTCTGCATCTCAATCTTAGACAAACATGTAGCACATCAGAACCAGTTCATTAGTTTGGTTTGGGTTGGTTGGTTTTTGCACCTGCTCATATTCACATTTATAAGCTTTATTCAGTTGAGCATATTTTATTGGGTATGCTGCACAAAGGAGCCCTCATAAAAAGCCTACACTGAAATCACTGAGTACTGAACCCATCTGAGATATTGCTCCTACATCCTTGCCTGAACTTGTGTTGTTAATCCATCTATTCCACTCCAAGAGGAAGGAAAGCAGTTTTCTTCTGTCACTGTCATATCTGTAACCAGTTAGGCTTAGTAAATAAGAAATGCATCAAAATAATTGTGAGAAATGTGAAGGAAAAAAGAATTATCTCCCCAATGCATTGGTATCATTGGTTTAAAATTCATCAAATGTTTTCAGTAAGTTATGTAGAGCTTGAGAGAATCATCCAGGCATGTATATAAAGAACCATCTAAGACATCCTAGATCATCTGAACCAGCAGATACAGCACTGGACTAGAGGAGACCAATATACTTCTGGAGCAGCAATGAGGAACTGGGTTGAATATGCTGCAGCACTTCAAGCAATTCAGAATACCTGTTCTCAGGCAATCAAATCAAATCTTCACACCGTAGGGCCTAAAACTCAGGCTCTTTCTGAAGTTAATAGAGACACATCTTTGGAGAGTGATTAACTTCGTCTGTCACAGACACCTCTCATACCTTGGGAAACAAAATGCTCAACTGAGATATTCACATGTAGGTATGCAACACTGACGTGCCTCAAAGTATTTAAGACTTCTAATTAAGGTGGCAGGCCAGACAGTAATTTGGAAAGCTCATGCCCTGCTAGACTGGCAGTTGAAGTCCAGGTAGAACAGCCTGGAGAATGCTGCTAAGTGGCTCCCAAGCAAGAGGACAGAACTGGGACTTGGCTGCTCTCTGTGGTTGGAACTCAGATACACAAACATAGCCACTAAACGCTGAGATGCCTATGGTCTTCAAGATGTCAAAATGGGAAAGCACAGTTAGAGAACTGACTGGAAGATGGAATACCTCAGAGCTACTAAAATCACTTTGTTAGTCTATGTTTAGGTGATTGAATTCCACTCTGTTTCTCTACTGACTGTAACAGAAGCAAAAAGGAGGACTTTTCTGATCCAATATCAAGACCTAGACACCACAGAGATACCTGAGCCAGTTATCTAGATCCAAGTCTAGACAGCTGTGGTTTTTACTGTTAATGGAAAGAAGTAAAGGTCTTCATTCAGCTGTCTAATGTAGGCTTAGGCAACTGAATTGAAGACAAACGCTTCTAAAGCACAGTTGATCTCATCCTAAAGTATGCATTTAAACAGCTCAGAGAAATCATTCCATATCCCTCTACTACAAAGTGCCATAAAGTGACAACTTTTGTCTAGGCATATAACAATTACACTTGAAGTTCAGTGAGATAAATACTGTCAGAAATTAAACAGTGGTAACCTCTGAGCTGAGCTGCTTCTGCAGAATATGAATGATCTGAGATTTCTCATTTAAAATCAGCTGATTACAAAGACTCATTATCTTCTCTGTAGTTGCCTGTTTGGTATAACCTGTGGTTTGTTTTGCTTTGTTTTGTTTTTCTGTTCCCTGAATCTGTTTCTCTCTTGCTACCCAGAGGACTATCTGGAGGACAATGCAACATGGTGTAAGCTTTGGTATTCTTATTCTTCACCTTCATTCCCATTTGTCTTTGCAATACTAGGCAAAAAAAAACCAACTTCTTTAAGTTTCATCCTCACCATCGTTACTTTGCGTGTGTCTTGTAGGCTAAAATGCTAGCAGTTCTTTCTGTAATTTTGCATTCTGGCTAATTTAATCCTGTTCAGTTCCCAGAGAAGCTGGTTCCTTCCAGTATTTTTCTCCCACTTCAAGGATGATGCCTCACCCCTAGAGAGGACCCTCTGTATCCCCGCAATGAGCTAAGAGCTGATGTAAGTGACCCCATGGTATCAGACCCCACATATACATACGCAGCAATGCAGCCACTGCAGCTGCATTCAGCTCCAAGTGCCATGCTTTGAGATAGCTCTGGAGCAATCAAAACAAGCTTTCAGGCCTTGCAATGCAGCCACTGCAGCTGCATTCAGCTCCAAGTGCCATGCTTTGAGATAGCTCTGGAGCAATCAAAACAAGCTTTCAGGCCTTGCAGTGCAGCCACTGCAGCTGCATTCAGTTCCAAGTGCCATGCTTTGAGATAGCTCTGGAGCAATCAAAACAAGCTTTCAGGCCTTGCTGGGCTCTCTCCCTAGAATTGCCCAGAGGGCAAACCATTGGGATTCTCGGTGGGAACTTGATAATGTAGATTCTCCTGTGTTTTCCAGCTTCAGAAGTTTTTTTTGTGAATGTGAAAGGCAGAAAGCCTTTCAGACAGAAAGCCTCCTCTGGGCAGAATTCAGCACAGCCAAAGGGGAAGGCAGGAACAGAGCACCGTGCAGATATGCGCCCTCTCACTTGTGAAGCACCTCAAAGCACTTAGCACAGACTATTATATCCTGTTTCTTAGTGGGACTAATTAGCCTACAGAGAGCAGCATGCTGATCTAGCCATGCTACCTCCTGCATTTGAGCTGCCTCAAGTACCTCTGTATCCACCACATCATCGCACAGCACGGTGATGCCTTAATTCACCTGAAATCTCTCCTGAGATCATACTGCAGCCTGACCTGGCTGGACGTGTATGAAATAACTTCACATTTTCTTTCAAGAGGACATGGAAGCTTCCTTGATTTTCCACAAGGGAGCTGATGCACTATTAACCATATAATACATAATGCACATGCATGCTATGGAGACAGGCAACTGGGAAATCGGCCGTAGCATTTTGCAAGTGATTTACATTCAAGTACAGTACAGTGGCTGCATAGATAAGTGGATGAACATGCACCCAGTCTGAAAAGGAAAACCTTTTATGCTCTTTACCTTGGGGAGGGGAATATCTTGTGTAACATTTTGTAGGAACACGTTGTGTTTTATCTTCCCTCCTGCTTTCCTTAGAATAATAGCCAATAAAATTCCCATTTCCAGGAGCAAAAGATGCTGAAACTTTTGGGGTTTGGGTTTTTTTTTTTTTAGTAATTGAGACATATTTTAAGTGTCCATTCAGTCATATTATTAGATATTTAGGTATTTCAGTATATATAGATATTGGTTTAGATGTTAGATATTTGTTACCAAAGAAAAAAGGCATTAGCGACCTAAGAAATCTGTTCTGGGCAGTTATTTCCTAGTCTTTGAAAGCTACATGAAGTAGGGGGGGGGAATCATCTGCTTTGCATTTTAGCTATTAAAGACTAAAATCATCAGGGGAGTATACTAGGAAGGCACTGAGTTCCCCAGGGAATCTTCTGGAGCACACCTTAAAGTGAAGTTTATATTTCAGTTTGGTTAGCATCTATTTCATAGAATCATAGAATCATAGAATGGTTTAGGTTGGAAGGGACCTCAAGGATCATCCAGCTCCAACCCCCTGCCATAGGCAGGGACACCTCCCACTAGAGCAGGCTGCTCAAGGCCTCATCCAGCCTGGCCTTAAACACCTCCAGGGAGGAAGCAGCCACAACCTCCCTGGGCAACCTGTGCCAGTGTCTCACCACCCTCACTGTAAAGAACTTCCTCCTAACATCCAGGCTAAATCTCCCCTCTGCCACCTTAAACCCATTCCCCCTCGTCCTGACATTACCAGACCTTGTCAATAGTCCCTCCCCAGCCTTCCTGTAGGCTCCCTTCAGATACTGGAAAGCCACTCTAAGGTCTCCAGAGTCTACAAATGTTAAATAGTATGCAGTGGTAGCACAATTTTCCTGAGACAGAATGTTTATTCTCAACGTTTTATTTCTCAGAGGGGCCTGAAATAAAATCCAGTAGGTATCAATCTTAGAAGGTTTAAAATACTGAGCTTAATTTTTCAAACACTTTTCTGCATACTAAGGCCATAAGGAAAGATACAAACCAAGAGCCTGTAAAAGATTTCATAGCTCAGGAGGTTTTGGTCACACATTTAAGAGTGACAAATTCATGCAGGTGTTTTAGAAGCCCACATGTTAATCCCCTTGCAACTCTTAGATGCTGTGCTATTGGATGTGCCTTTTGACTTTGTATGATATTAATCAGCAGATAACTCCTGGAAAACACAAGCTTCTCCAGCTTCAGGTTTTGTGTGTTTAAACAGAGCCCTGTTTCTTATTAGCTGTCTGGATAAAATACATGCAATGAATTAATATGTTCTACAGCATCTGTCGTGGTCATTCAGCGTCAAATTTAGGATTTGCTTGGTTCTCCAGAAATAAGTGTTTGCTTCATGTCAAGTTTTGTTTATTCTCAGTTTCTGTGTCACAGCAGCATCTAAGTAAGTTTAAGTCTGTGCCATTACTTTTTCCCTCGTGGTTAATGCCAGCTTCATTTGGCAAAGGCAGATGAGTGATGGTGGCTGTCAGAACCCTCCTGGGAGACCTGTCAGAGACCTGTTTTAGAAACGGTGATAGTATTCCATCCCCCAGCTGAATGGTTCTGCATGCTGCTGTATCTGATGCATTGCATTCCTAATGTGCATGAGAGAGTTATACTAAGAAAGAGCTTTACCATAGTGGTTGCCTCTGTCTTCAGGTGGAATGGGTCTGCCTGCTGTTCAGACCCTGCTTTGAAAGACTGTCTTCCAACAGCAACAGGAAAGACACTTCTCTCCCTTAATTATCATGATTACCTTGATTACCATGCAATATCTGCCTTGCCTGAAGAGTATGTGTTGTCTCACTGAGCACAGTGCCTGCCTGAGCATCATCTAAAATGTACTTCTCAGTACTAGTTAGACTTCCTTTTACCTGATGGGTGTGAAGACCTACTGAGAGTCATCATCTCATTTCGAGGAAAGTCTTAGGTGTATTAATGGAATTATGAATCCCTATTACAGACATGGGAAATACAAAACCTGTAGGAACAATCCACTCCTGATTACCAGACACAGTAAGATGAAGAAATGGTGTAGTTATGGGTCTTCAGTTGTTGTTACATTGAGAAATTATGTGATACATGACCTTGGCTATTAGGGTAAAGAAAAACAAGATATATAGACTTAAAATTTGCATGTCTGTACCATCCAGCAGGAGCAGGGAGGTCACTCTGCCCCTGTACTCTGCACTGGTTAGACCGCACCTTGAGTACTGTGTCCAGTTCTGGGCCCCCCAGTTTAAGAGGGACATTGAGATGCTTGAACGTGTCCAGAGAAGGGCAATGAGGCTGGTGAGAGGCCTTGAGCACAGCCCTATGAGGAGAGGCTGAGGGAGCTGGGATTGTTTAGCCTGGAGAAGAGGAGGCTCAGGGCAGACCTCATTGCTGTCTACAACTACCTGAGGGGTGGCTGTAGCCAGGAGGAGGTTGCTCTCTTCTCTCAGGTGGCCAGCACCAGAACAAGAGGACACAGCCTCAAGCTACGCCAGGGGAAATTTAGGCTTGAGTTGAGGAGAAAGTTCTTCACTGAGAGAGTCATTGGCTACTGGAATGGGCTGCCCAGGGAGGTGGTGGAGTTGCCGTCCCTGGAGCTGTTCAAGGCAGGATTGGACGTGGCACTTGGTGCCATGGTCTGGCCTTGAGCTCTGTGGTAACGGCTTGGACTTGATGATCTGTGAGGTCTCTTCCAACCTTGGTGATACTGTGATATCAAAGATATTTTTTCCCCCTAGCTCTTCATGTTTCTGATGTTGCTGTCAAAATCTGAATTATCACCTCATTCCTTCACCAATTAGTGGAGAGAATTGGGCACCTCCAGACCTTGCTTAAGATGGTAATTTGGAGATGACAAGGATCTGAATTACCCATTTCTCCCCACTGATTATAAAGAGAATCTGGGTGATTAGCTGTGATATTCCATTTGTAGATGTCTAGATATAACGGTAGTGCTGAGCTTTGAAACTAGACTCTATGAATCAAATGCGCGCAGAGGTCCAATCATGTTCCTAATCATACTCATCACCATGGTATCATCAGGTAGAAGGATGGCTAGTCTCCAAAAGAAACAAACAACCAACAACAACAAAAAGAACCCTACTTATTAGGAAGCTGCACAAGATTCAAACAGTGGCAATTCCTCCTTGTAAACCTGGATTAAAATCCGTTTTCTTTTGTACGATGTTTTAGCCTCTGCTCAATAAAGACTAGGATTGCTTTTTTTTCCCAGGCACAAAAAGGTTATGTTATCAGTCTCTGGAAGATTAATCTAAGCAGGAAAGACATCACCATTGCTTTTTCATCTGAAAGATAGATCAATTTCCATATCATGTATGTAAATTTGTGCAGAAGGAAAAGTTAATTTTAAGATACTTACCGTAGAATCATAGAATCAACCAGGTTGGAAGAGATCTCCAAGATCATCCAGTCCAACCTAGCACCCAGCCCTGGCCAGTCAACTAGACCATGGCACTAAGTGCCTCATCCAGGCTTTGCTTGAACACTTTCAGGGATGGTGACTCCACCACCTCCCTGGGCAGCCCATTCCAATGCCAATCACTCTCTCTGGCAAGAACTTCCTCCTAACATCCAGCCTAGACCTCCCCCGGCACAGCTTGAGACTGTGTCCCCTTGTTCTGTTGCTGGTTGCCTGGCAGAAGAGACCAACCCCCACCTGGCTACAGCCTCCCTTCAGGTAGTTGTAGACAGCAATGAGGTCACCCCTGAGCCTCCTCCAGGCTAAACATCCCCAGCTCCCTCTGCCTCTCTTCACAGGGCTGTGTTCCAGGCCTTGTCACCCTTCTCTGGACACATTCCAGTATCTCAACATCTCTCTTGAACTGAGGAGCCCAGAACTGGACACGGTACTCAAGGTGTGTCCTAACGAGTGTTAAGTACAGGGTCAAAATAACCTCCCTTGTCCTACTGGCCACACTGTTCCTGATCCAGGCCAGGATGCCATTGGCTCTCCTGGCCACCTGGGCACACTGCTGGCTCATCTTTAGTTTACTATCTACCAGTACTAAAGAAAGACAGTGACTATATAAACATCCTCTGCCCCTTAGCATTGTGACATGATATTAGAAGAAAAATATGGTTTAAAGTTGGTAGCAGGGTTTGTATCCCCACTCACAATGCATGAACCATGCTCTTTTAGATGCTTCTAAGTAACATGACAGTAACAATGATGAGTGACTGCCTGCCTGCCTGCCTGCCTGGAAGGTATTACACTGTGATGAATTCTTGCATTGTTAATATGACTCCAACAAACAAGTCCTAAGTTTCCACCAAAAAATGGATTTTGTAATATATCACCAGTTCAATTACCACTAGAAAATGAGAAGGTCCTTTGGTGCAAGTGGCTACAGACCATAAAATGTCTTTTCAGCATGGAAATTATTTGTGCACGAGCATGGATACCAACAGAGACATTAAGCTTTGGTAATTTCTGAATTAATTGCAAGTAGTGTTTCTCACTCTCCAAAGGAATCTATGTGTAATACTTTACTGGCAATTAGTTTTCTCCAGCCTATTGCAGCTATCTTTATTTTGCAGGACTGCAGCACACAGGTATATTGTGAACTCATAACAGGAGCGTTCAATGTTAGACTCCACTTATAACAAATAGTAGGTTACAGCAGACTGAAAACTGATTTCCCAAGCCAAACATCTCATATATTTTTCTTTGGTTGTAACAGACAGAAATTGACACTTTATGGACTTTTATGTGTATCGCTAGTGGTTAGAGAGGAGGTAAAATGCAACGACTGAAAAGGATTGCCTTCATACAAATAGTGACCTTTTGGTGAACTTTCTTCAGTCAAAACCAAATATTCTACATTAGGAAAGATTTCTTCTATTTTCCACCTGCTTTTATATGCCATGCACCAATCATATGAATGTATGAATCTAGGTTATCAGGATAGCGATGGGGAATGTTTCTACAACAGCAAATCTTTAGTGGCTGGTTACAGATATTCATTGATGGGAAAGCCATGTGTCTCTTCCAACCTGCTTGTGATGGTTTGGGTGTTACCTGCCCCCCACACACACTTTGGAAATCACCCAGACTAGACTCAGCCAGCTCTGGAAATTTGAAGGAAGCTTATATTTGCAGCTGGCACAATATACAAGCAGATATTTACAGTATATACAGTTATAGACAGAAATATACAAGGTAAAAGGTAATACGGAAACACAGCACCCCTCCCAGAAACTTGAGTCCCTAGGAGGGGCTCCCAACTCCCCTTCCACCTTCTCCCACCCCTCTCAACCTTACCCCAGTCCCAAGGAAGAATGAAGGTTCGGCCAGGGGGTTGGGAAGCAAAGTGGATTAATCAGAGAGATGGCAGAGAGCTTAGAGAGAAAAAAACGCAGCTCCGAGCTCTCCAGCAGAAACAGTGCCTTGTCTATGTTTGGATTCTTGTTCTTACACCTCTCAGCAAGCCTATGAGTGAAGTAGACATCATTCTGTTTCCCTTTCACAGCCCATGATCTAATCCTTCTCACCAAAACATTCTAGCTAGCTTCAAACTAGCACACTGGTTGATTCTATGAGTCTATGTAATAGTACTGGGGAAGAGGAAAGCAGAAGATTTATTACATCTAATTTTATCCATCACTAACTAAGGATAGGTGTAGGTCTGTGCATACACAGACAGACCCAACACCACTTTTTGGCTCCTAGGTCTTGGCTGTATCACAGTATCACCAAGGTTGGAAGAGACCTCATAGATCATCAAGTCCAACCCGTAAGGCCCCAGCAGCATCACAGCTCCACGCCGGGACAAAACACACAGCTCCCATATTACTATTCCAAGTCACTTATCATGGAGTACCTGCAAGATCATCTCAGAAATATCTGAAATCATGTGGCTAGCAGGAATAGGGAGGTGATTTTCCCCTTCTAGTTGGCACTGGTGAGGCCACACCTCAAATACTGAGTTCAGCTTTGGACCCCTCACCACAAGAAAGATAATGAGTTGCTGGAGTGAGTCCAAAGAAGGGCAACGAAGATGGTGAATGGTCTAGAGCACAAAAAGGAGGAGTAGCTTTTATAAGGAGCATCTACAGCTACTTGAAAGGAGATCATATTGAGGTGGGAGTCAGTCTGTTCTTCCAAGTAAACATGCAAAAGGATTGCAGGACATGGCCTCATGTTGCACCAGGGAAGATTTGGTTTGGTTATTAGGAAAAAAAAATTCTTCAGTGGAAGAGTGGTCAGCATTGAACAGGCTGCCCAGGGAAGTGATGGAATCTCTGGAAGTGTTCATAATCTCTGGAAGTGTTCAAAAAACATGTAGCTAGGAACATGATTTAGTGGTAAACTTGGCAGTGTTAATGGTTGGACTCAGTGATCTTGGATGTCTTTTCCAACATGAATGATTTTATGAATGAATTATTCAGCAGAATCCTGGTTTGAGTTAGAACAAAACTAATTCCTTTTGGTGATTTGACTTTTCAGCTCAATCTCTTTCTGACATTAACAGCATGTTTTTACAGTGTCTGCTTCTAGCAGTGATAACACTCCATGTTTTGAGTTAGTACCAAGGACTGGTATGTAGATCAAGGCTACTGCTGAATCTCTTGTACTTCAGGGAGGTGGTGGAGTCGCTGTCCCTGGAGGTGTTCATAAAAAGACTGAATGAGGCACTTAGTGCCATGTTCTAGTTGACTGGACAGAGCTGGGTGATAAGTTGGACTGGATGAATTTGGAGGTCTCTTCCAACCTGGTTGATTCTATGATTCTGTGATTTTTTGAAGTGCAAAGTAAAAGGCCACACCTGCAGGGAGGATAAGACAGTTCAGGTGACCCTAAGCTGGCCAACGAGATATTCCATATACACCATGTTCAATATAAAGCTAAGGATTCATGAGGCTAAACATCTTCTCTTCAGTGGCTGGTGTCCAAGGAGGTCTCTGTCTATTCTGCCTTCAGTCCCATTTCATGTGTTCCTGAATCCAGTTCCAGAATCCAGCTCCTGATTCCAATTATGATCTGCTGCTGAGAATAGCCTGGGAGTTCTACAATGGCATCAGAGGTGATGGTGACTAATTGCCATCAGGTGGCTGGGTTCAATATTGGGTTTTTATGTACTTGTGTGTATTTCACATTATTATTATTTTAGTTTTAGTTTTCTTGTCTAGTTTGGAGGTCTCTATCCCTTATTCTCTTTCTCTTCCACTTTGAGAAAGGACAGAGAGTGTCTGTCACTTGGTTAGTGGCCAGCTCAGCCCTGACCCTTGACAAGCAGATCCCACTCTGGACTGAAGTACAGGGTAAAAAATAACTCCAGTTACAGCATTAGGACTTACTGGTATGGAGTCCCTGCAGAGCTGGTTAAGAAAACAGGCATTTTCAGAGCTTAATTCCAGTCTAATGTAGACATCTGCCAGAAATTGCATGAAAAGTTTCCTGGAAGTGTCAATGCTTCTCTGCCAACTATAAAGAACTTCTGGCTTGACAAGATGTTTATCTTACAGATGGTTAGAGCAGAGTTAGATTAACCCCTGCTGAACAGTCAATACTTGGCTTCTCCACAAATAGCCCTACTGAAGTGAACATGACTGAGGCTGTTACAATTTAGGACTTTGGTGTACTCAATGGGGCCTGCCTAGATGCTCACAAATTCACCATTCTCTGTTAGCTCTGGCAGTAGAAATAATAAATGATCATCATGTGTGTGTGTCTTTGTTGGTTTTCTTGGGTTTTACTGCTTCTGCACTGGAGACATCACAGTATCACAGTCTCACAGTATTACCAAGGTTGGAAGAGACCTCACAGATCATCAAGTCCAAGCCGTTACCACAGAGCTCAAGGCTAGACCATGGCACCAAGTGCCACGTCCAATCCTGCCTTGAACAGCTCCAGGGACGGCGACTCCACCACCTCCCTGGGCAGCCCATTCCAGTAGCCAATGACTCTCTCAGTGACGAACTTTCTCCTCACCTTAAGCCTAAATTTCCCCTGGCGTAGCTTGAGGCTGTATCTGTGTCCTCTTGTTCTGCATGTGATGTGCATGTCATTTCTGGTACATAAGAAACAGAATTCGCCATGTCTTATTCAGTGTCTCTAACATAGGTGGTCTGTGGAACTGGATTTATTAATCACCCATAGTAACACTGGACAGCTAGGCAAAACTTGGAAGAATTCACTTGCTGAAACACAAATACCTAGGTGAGATCATAGAATCATAGAATCAGTCAGGGTTGGAAGGGACCACAAGGATCATCTAGTTCCAAACCCCCTGCCATGCCCAGGGACACCCTACCCTATATCAGGCTGGCCACAGCCTCATCCAGCCTGGCCTTAAACACCTCCAGCCATGGGGCCTCAACCACCTCCCTGGGCAACCCATTCCATGCCCTCACCACTCTCCTGCTGAACAACTTCCTCCTCACGTCCTGCCTGAATCTCTCCACCTCCAGCTTTGCTCCATTCCCCCTAGTCCTGTCACTCCCTGACAGCCTAAAAAGTCCCTCCCCAGCTTTTTTGTAAGCCCCCTTCAGATACTGGAAGGCCACAAGAAGGTCACCTTGGAGCCTCCTCTTTTGCAGACTGAACAGCCCCAACTCTTTCAGTCTGTCCTCATAGCAGAGCTGCTCCAGCCCTCTGAGCATCCCCGTGGCCCTTCTCTGGACATGCTCCAGCACATCCACATCCTTCTTGTAATGGGGGCTCCGGAGCTGGATACTGTACTCCAGGTGGGGTCTCAGCAGAGTGGAGTAGAGGGGGAGAATCACCTCCCTTGCCCTGCTGCTCACACTTCTCCTGATGCAGCCCAGGATCTAGGCATCTGCAAGGAGCTAACAAAGACCTTAAAGAAATTCTTCAGTCTTCTGGATGCTCCAGAGGACTCCAATATGACATTAAACTCATTTATTTCTGTATTGAATGAATGAAGGACCCAGAAGCTGCTCATAATAGCCTAAATTAGACCAAAATGAATAGAATAGAATAGAATAGAATAGAATAGAATAGAATAGAGTAGAATAGAGTAGAATAGAATAGAATAGAATAGAATAGAATAGAATAGAATAGAATAGAATAGAATAGAATAGAATAGAATAGACTCAACCAAGTTGGAAGAGACCTCCAAGATCATCCAGTCCAACCTAGCACCCAGCCCTATCCAGTCAACTAGACCATGGCACTAAGTACCTCAGACAGGCTTTTCTTCAACACCTCCAGGGACAGTGACTCCACCACCTCCCTTGGCAGCCCATTCCAATGCCAATCACTCTCTCTGGCAAGAACTTCCTCCTAACATCCAGCCTATACTTCTCCTGGCACAACTTGAGACTGTGTCCCCTTGTTCTCTTGCTGGTTGCCTGGGAGAAGAGAGCACCTGTACACCTGAATAACTCCTGAGACTCTAGTAACTGAAATGCCATAGGCTGTCCAGAGAAAACCATCTAGCACCTTCATATGAGAACTTAGGTATGGCATAGGATCTATACTGGCATGTGGAAGACAGGGAAGACCTCCAACTGTAATAGATATCTGTGTGCAACCAAGTGAATTCCACGTTAGGTCTCCACTGTCTGTGGTGGGGTTCTTTGACACCCAGCCCACGTGTCAACACCCACATTGAGCACTTTAACATTCATAGAATCATAGAATCATAGAATGGTTTAGGTTGGAAGGGACCTCAAGGATCATCCAGCTCCAACCCCCTGCCATAGGCAGGGACACCTCCCACTAGAGCAGGCTGCTCAAGGCCTCATCCAGCCTGGCCTTAAACACCTCCAGGGAGGAAGCATCCACAACCTCCCTGGGCAACCTGTGCCAGTGTCTCACCACCCTCACTGTAAAGAACTTCCTCCTAACATCCAGTCTAAATCTCCCCTCTGCCAGCTTAAACCCATTCCCCCTCGTCCTGACATTACCAGACCTTGTCAATAGTCCCTCCCCAGCCTTCCTGTAGGCTCCCTTCAGATACTGGAAAGCCACTCTAAGGTCTCCTCGAAGCCTTCTCTTCTCCAGGCTGCAGAGCCCCAACTCTCTCAGCCTGTCCTCATAGCAGAGCTGCTGCAGCCCTCTGAGCATCTTCGTGGCTCTCCTCTGGACTGGCTCCAGCAGTTCCATGTCCTTCTTGTGTTGGGGGCTCCAGAACTGCACACAGTACTCCAGGTGGGGTCTGAGGAGAGCAGAGTAAAGGGGGAGAATCCCCTCCCTTGCCCTGCTGCCCACACTGCTCTTGATGCAGCCCAGCACACAGTTGCTGTCTGGGCGTGACTAACTCTCTTTCAGACCTTGATGGGCAACTGACACCAGAGCCTGATGGGCAACTGACATCAGAGCCTGATGAGCAACTGACACTGCCATTCATTTGTGTGGCAGCAAAGCACTTTGCTGATACACAGGCAGCTCTTACAAGTCCCTAGAATGACTGCCTTTGCTTTGAAGTGCTGTGAATTTTGCTCCTGCTATATGTTTGGACAGCATAAATACTGTATAGGAAGCCAAATGAAAACAGACTGGAATGAGATTTGTTTTTCTGCTTAAACGTTCAAGCCCATAAAAATTTGCAGTGCATAATAATAACTGTCTCACCTAAGTAACTGCTACAGTGAGTGAAGCAAAAAGCTAATTGCTTGAAGTGCATTGCTTTTAGTGCTTACAGTGCTCATATATTAGAAGTGTGGTATCTGTACAGAAATAACAGGAATTTTAGAAGTCCATTTCTTCTGCAGAAGAAAAGGGGAAATAGGAGGGGGGTGGAGGGAGCAGCAATCACTTATAGAAAAGAATCACTGCATAATAAATGAATATGAAAGAAACTTCATTTTTCTATGATCTTACCATGAATGTTAATGATCTTAAAAATCAGGGACCATTTCTAATTTTAGAAATAGTAGGTACAGAAACATTCTTTCAGTTGGTATTCATTCATTGATTTGCCATGGGAATGGGCTGCCCAGGGAGGTGGTGGAGTCACCATCCCTGGAGGTGTTCAAGAAAAGCCTGGCTGAGGCACTTGGTGCCATGGTCTAGTTGACTGGATAGGAGCGGGTGCTAGGTTGGACTGGATGATCTTGGAGGTCTCTTCCAACCTGGTTGATTCGATTCTATTCTATTCTATTCTATTCTATTCTATTCTATTCTATTCTATTCTATTCATTCATTCCTATTAAATCCAGTTGACCAAATGGAAGTATCTAACCCCAGAGCTAGCCAAAAAATGCGTCCTTTATTGTCAGCTGCAAGCAATAGGTGTTTTCAGGGCTACTTTAAAAATCTGGCTCAAGGTGCACTTCCACCCTTCAGTTCGTGTTTCTCACCATTGACTGCAGAAGAGTTTGTAGCTCAGACATGGACACTGACATGCTGTGAGATGACTTTCATCTTTGCGCCGTCTTATGGAGCTGAAGGTCTATAAACCTGAACAGACACAAGAGGGACATGGAACTGTTGGAGGCTGTCCAGAGGAGGACAACGAAGGTGATCAGAGGGCTGGAGCACCTCTGCTATGAGGACAGGTTACAAGAGTTGGGGCTCTTCAGTCTGCAGAAGAGAACGATTAGAGGAGACCTTAGAGTGGCTTTCCAGTATCTGAAGGGAGCCTACAGGAGGGCTGGGGAGGGACTATTGACAAGGTCTGGTAATGTCAGGACAAGGGGGAATGGGTTTAAGCTGGAGGAGGGGAGATTTAGACTGGATGTTAGGAGGAAGTTCTTTACAGTGAGGGTGGTAAGACACTGGCACAGGTTGCCCAGGGAGGCTGTGGATGCTTCCTCCCTGGAGGCATTTAAGGCCAGGCTGGATGAGGCCTTGAGCAGTCTGCTCTAGTGGGAGGTGTCCCTGCCTATGGCAGAGAGTTGGAGCTGCATAATCCTTCAAGTCCCTTCCAACCTAAACCATTCTATGATTCTATGATTCTATGGTGTTTCTACTTCATTTGTTTTGGCAACAAGGGGTCACTCTAGGGGACATAGTCTCAAGTTGTGCCGGGAGAGGTCTAGGCTGAATGTTAGGAAGTTCCTCCCAGAGAGAGTGATTTGCCTTTGGAATGGGCTGCCCAGGGAGGTGGTGGAGATGCCATCCCTGGAGGTGTTCAAGCAAAGCCTGGCTGAGGCACTTAGTGCCATGGTCTGGTTGATTGGATAGGGCTGGGTGCTAGCTTGGGCTGGCTGATTGTGGAGGTCTTTTCCAACCTGGTTGATTCTATGATTCTGTACTCTATGCTAGGCATGGAACATGTCATAAAAATATATTCCTGTCTTGAACATCTCAATGCAGTCTTTCTTTCAGAAGTTCTTTTTTTGTGAAGTAGAAGATTAAGGGTTCCCAGTCATTGCTCATTGTCTCTGTATGATTTTCCAACCATCCATTTGCACTTTGGGAATGGAATGATCCAGAAAAATTAATCATCTGTTTCTGTAAAGGACGATCTTCATAATATCTGAGTTAATCTGAATTGGTAGCCTGCTTGTCTCACACATGAAAGAGGAGAAAGTCAACATAGTTTTCCTCTTGTCACTTACACTCAGACAATTCAGTTCATATTACACTTCCAAGGTGGGAGTAGTGCAGAAACAATGCTCCATGTGAGGGTACAGGACTCCCAGAGACTGTGAATACCCTCCTCTTCATGAAGTACAGAGCACTTATGAAAGTAATAATAGGACTGGAAAACCATGGCAGCTTTCATCTGCACTTCATCTCTCCCAGATTATAATGCCCACATTTTTGGGGAGGGAGAGGAAAAAAAAAGAAGACAAACAAGGGCATATCCTGTTTCAATACCACCTAGCTTCTTATTCCCAGACAAACTAGAGTTCATCCAGGTAAAGACCTTTGTTGCTAACTGGAAAATTATGAACCCAGCTCCTCTCTGCCTGCAGAGAGCAGCTGAGCTTCATTGCACTTTTCATCAATCCAGCCCTTGCTTGATAAAAATCAGTGTGGCAAAACCGAGTCACTTAAAAATCCCCTTTATCATGGAATCAGCTGGATATAGACAGATATGAGAGGGATTGATTGGAGGTAAAATACTGCCTGTGAAATGTGCAGCAGCTCACTCAGGAATGTGACCAGCTGCAAACTGACTTGATAATGTCCTGGGACAAAAGCCCTCGAATACTCAAGCTAGGTTGTGGAAGCACTTTTGACAAATCCTCTTTCCCACAGGTTGTAATGCTGATTTATTTCTGTGCTAACACGTGAAATAACTGGGCTGGCAACCACCCTTTCAGAAATCTAGAAAACAGTTCATGATATACAGGGACATATCCTTCAATGGCATTTGTTCCTTCATGTCTCCCCGTGGCAAAGGCACCATAATCACTTCAAGGCCACTCACCCCCATGCTGAAACACTCTGTTGCTTCTCTCAGCATTTGTTTTATCAGAGAGGAAAAGGAGATTAGAAGGGCATCACTGTAAGAAAGAAGATGTGACCAAGATATTTCCATGTCTTTGGCCTCCTGGACCAGATAGCCAAAGCTACCCACTCAGTTGGGGATATGAGCTATATTTTGCTGGGATATGAGCCATACTTTGCTGGGATATGAGCCATACTTTGCTGGGATATGAGCCATACTTTGCTGATGTGTGAAGACACAAGCAAGTTTCTGAACTTTGCCTCCTGACACATACCCACATGCACCCTGGAAGCTGTGGATGGATTTCTTGCTAACAGAGAACATGAATTGATAACCACGAGCAACCCATGCTGCAGAGTGTCCGGGGAGGTCAGAGTAGATGATCTGGAAGGTCCCTTCCAACCTGAGCCATTCTACTATTTGAAAAATGGAACTATTCTATTTGAAATTATTTGAGCCCATCCCGGAGGCAGGAACTAAGATGGTGAAGCAAACCCCCACATGCAGCTGCAGGAGGCAGGGTCTGCTGGCCACAGGAGGCTGACCCTACAAGTTGTTTATATAAGTTTAACCTATCTGTACCTCACACACAACCTTAAGCCTTCCACATGTACCTATCTTAACTAAGCTAGCTGTGCACGCCTCTTCCAAGTTGGCCTGTAAGTCGCTGCATCACTGCAATAAGGGATTCCTGGAGAACAATTACCTAACCATATTGGTGTCACAGTTGTTGCTCTGGGGTACAATGCCAGCAGGAAGCTATCCAGCAAATTCAGGTGAACTTACCAGGCTTTAAGGACTCAGCAGATGTGTATTGACCACGCAGGTGAGTTTAGATCCCCATACTTATTTTTTTTTACCACTTGAAGCACTAAAGTGACTCATGCTTAGAAAACCCAGATCTGCTTTGCACTTGTTCAGATAGCCATGCCCTTAGTTTGTCATTTGTCATTATTGATAGTGACAAATAACATTATTGACAGCACTAAGGTTCTCCTCAGGATTTATTGCACTTCTGAATGCAATGTTGTCTTATTTTGAGACCTTATTCTAGCTAGCTGTCAGCTCGCTGAAGTGATACCTATCAAAGGAAGCAATACTCACACTATTATCCAGGCTAATGGCAAACTTCCAGCAAGGAGTCCAAGGCTCAGCCTCCATTTGCACAATTCACCATTTAATTTTAATGGATTAAATTGCATGGTCAGGGGAAATGTGCCCTGATAAGAGCATACCTGTGAATGCTTCATTCTCGCTGTAGTGCTGGAAGTTGCCATAGTAACTTATCAGGGTAAGTTAATCGAACGTTGCCTTTTATCAGAAACCAGATGGAGCGAAGAATCCGAACCAGGGATCTGTAGGCACCTGCTAAACCTCAAACTGAAGTTCAGCTAGAGGTGTATAGGGGAAGGGTCTCTCAGATAGAAACCATATCATAGAATCGTAGAATGCTTTAGGTTGGAAGGGACCTCAAGGATCATCCAGCTCCAACCCCCTGCCATAGGCAGGGACACCTCCCACTAGAGCAGGTTGCTCAGGGCCTCATCCAGCCTGGCCTTAAATGCCTCCAGGGAGGAAGCATCCACAACCTCCCTGGGCAACCTGTGCCAGTGTCTCACCACCCTCACTAAAGAACTTCCTCCTAACATCCAGTCTAAATCTCCCCTCCTCCAGCTTAAACCCATTCCCCCTCGTCCTGACATTACCAGACCTTGTCAATAGTCCCTCCCCAGCCTTCCTGTAGGCTCCCTTCAGATACTGCAAAGCCACTCTAAGGTCTCCTCGAAGCCTTCTCTTCTCCAGGCTGCAGAGCCCCAACTCTCTCAGCCTGTCCTCATAGCAGAGCTGCTGCAGCCCTCTGAGCATCTTCGTGGCTCTCCTCTGGACTGGCTCCAGCAGTTCCATGTCCTTCTTGTGCTGGGGGCTCCAGAACTGCACACAGTACTCCAGGTGGGGTCTGAGGAGAGCAGAGTAAAGGGGGAGAATCCCCTCCCTTGCCCTGCTGCCCACACTGCTCTTGCTGCAGCCCAGCACAGGGTTGCTGTCTGGGCTGCATGTGCACACTGCAGGCTCATGTTGAGCTTTTTGTCAAACCATAGGCATAATATATTGTCATAAAGGAATTACAGAGGAGAACTGGGAGATGAGGCAGAGAAAGTGTTTAAAATTTTTACTACTTATATTTAAGTATTTTCCTGCTTTAGAAAGCATATTTATTTTAAAAAGATTCTGATATTCAGTATGGTTTGTTACCTTCCCTCTGTGACTACCATATCAGATTTGCTTAGTCAAAGAAATTTTCTTCTCAGTTTTAGTGGGGGGGGGCAGCTCAGAGTAGGAAAATCAAATAGTCCTACTTCCCTTTCATATTTCATCATCTATAACCTCCAGAAACCTACCCTGTCTTTTCCACTACCTGTCTGTGGCTGGGTGGTGATTTGTGAAGCACAAAGGCAATATGATTTTCATGGGCCAAGGTGGAGATCCTTACTAGTACAGGAAAAATCTTGTTTCATGGGATATGACAGCCATGAAGAATGTGATGCAGAGAAAGGTACTGCATTTTCCACCCAGGGTGACCTGGAGCACGGGGAAGGGAACAGTATGGAAAACTTAGCAGTTGTCCTCATGTTATGAGCATGCAGTGAAGTTTGAGGTGGTTAGGAATTTCAGTTCTGGGAACTGGCTGTGTGCTTACATGCAGATTTAGGGAATATCAAAGCTCTTGAGGCTTTTGCTTAGGAGCACAAAGTATGCTCTCGTCTCCTTCTATCCCAGAAGCCAAAGAGGGCCAACAGTAAAACTTCTATTCTTTTCCTGTCTGCAATTTTCCATTCACCTGTAGGCTCCAGGTGTGAAAGGTTGTGCTAGTTTGATGCTAGCTAGAATATTTTGGTGAGAAGAATTAGGTAATAGGCTGTGAAAAGCTCATGACAATATGGCCAGTGAAAGTATGTGCCCAGTGCCCTATGCCTACTGTCACACATGAAAGGGGATGGCAGTGCTGCAGCCTGGTAAAGATATCCTACAGCTCTGAATGGAAGCATGCCATGCTGGCTGCCACCATGGGAGTAAGATGCTACTCTGCATTGCACATTCAGAGTAGGTAGGTCAAAATCACAAGCTTTAGGGAGCACATTTATGAATATAGAGGGAAAGCCAAGAGGTGCTTTATACCAACACAATCACCAGCTTTTAGCCTTTGGGGTGCATCACACAAGACAGCTTGAGCTAACTTTGCTCTTCATCAGAAGAGGTACTAATCCTGAAAGGATCCATGGGCATCAAAGGCATTTGAATTTCAACAAGCTAATCAGAACGCCCAAGGTTAGCTTGGCTTGAGAAGGTACTAAGCCTCCATCTATTTTCCATGAAGAGCACTCATCTGCACGTTTTTCTTTTGATATTTTGCCAGCTTTTCCTAAGTGGGAAAACAAAATGAGAGAAAATTGCTAAAACCACCTTGAACAGAAGCGTAAGCATCATAGAGATTTGACTTGCACAGTACATTTCTTAAAGGGCTGGAAGCCATCTCTGAGATAATGTGAGGAAAGGTGTATCTTCTGAAAACAATTGAACCCAAGAAGCCTGTCATCATAAAAGGAGGGTGAGACAGATAAAAAATGACTTTCTCTTTTCTCCCACAGCTAATTGAATTGTTTAGCCTGGAGAAGAGGAGGCTCAGGGGTGACCTTATTGCTGTCTACAACTACCTGAGGGGTGGTTGTGGCCAGGAGGAGGTTGCTCTCTTCTCTCAGGTGGCCAGCGCCAGAACAAGAGGACACAGCCTCAGGCTGTGCCAGGGGAAGTTTAGGCTCGAGGTGAGGAGAAAGTTCTTCACTGAGAGAGTCATTGGCTACTGGAATGGGCTGCCCAGGGAGGTGGTGGAGTCGCCATCCCTGGGGCTGTTCAAGACAAGGTTGGACGTGGCACTTGGTGCCATGGTCTAGCCTTGAGCTCTGTGGTAAAGGGTTGGACTTGATGATCTGTGAGGTCTCTTCCAACCTTGGTGATACTGTGATACTGTGAATTCAAACATTTTGTGTCTGGAGAAAAATCACAGCACTTTTTTTCTTACTTGTTTTTATGGGCACAACCCTTTCTAGGATTCCTGACAAGATGAAGAGTCTGTTAACCTAAGAACTGTATAAGCAGAGAGCTTTTGCACCAAGAACTTGAGTCAGTAATTAATGCAGATCCAGACCACCCCAGCCCTTGACCATTGTGCTAGTTTGAAGCTGAGTCTAGTCTGAGTGATTTCTAAAGTAGTGGGGGGGCAGGGAGCACCCAAACCACCACACCATTGAATTATATTCCCTTTGGAAAGCAGATGTAAGATACAAGTAAGGCAGGTAATTATTGTATGTTTCTTTTTAGTTCTGCCTTTGGTAAGCACTAGAAATAGAAATAAGCAAATAAAGGAAGTGTAGTAAGCTGTGATAAATCTGTTATCCCAGGCTGAAGCACAACTTCACATGTATTTTACAGATTTCAAAGGTCCAGAAAAACAAAGTACTCCACTTTTGGGATAGTTCTGATCTGTCTTCCTAATTTCAGATTTAAAAAGGGCACCCAGGTATCTCATCACCTTGCTTTGATGCACAGCTCTGCAGAAGCTGATACACATCTGTAGATCTCCATAGTCCAGTCAAGAGTCTTGGNCACCCCCAGCTCCCTCAGCCTCTCCTCACAGGGCTGTGTTCCAGGCCCCTCACCAGCTTCATTGCCCTTCTCTGGACACCTTCCAGTATCTCAACATCTCTCTTGAATTGAGGAGCCCAGAACTGGACACAGCACTCAAGGTGTGGCCTTGTTCAGTGTTGCTCCCGCATAGATACAAACTTGCAGATGGATTGCTCAGAGAGCAGACCACTGTTTTCTGTGATGCTTTGCAATCCTTCTCCACTTCTGCTGTTAGAATAACATCTTTCAGCTTGTCTGCTTGCCTATTTTTAGACAAATCTGAAAGAACTTACAGTCTCAGTGGTAAAGTTCTCCTGGAGTTTAATGATGTAACCTGTGGTCTCCTGTATTATTCTTTTCCTCTGTGTAACTCTTTTGACATAACTTTCCCAGAATCACAACCTGTGGTCTCCTGTATCATTTTTCCTTTGTGTAACTCTTGACATAACTTTCACAGAATCACAGAATCACAGAATTGCTTAGATTGGAAAAGATCTTCAAGCTCATTGAGTCCAGTCATTAGTTTCACACTGACAAGTCCTTGACTAAACCAAATCCCTCAGCACAGCATCTCATCACTATGAATCACTATGGTTGGAAAGAACCACCAGGATCATCCAGTCCAACCTTCATTCTTTGCCTTCCTCTTGAACCTGTTGTGGAGTTCTAACCTTTTGCTTTTCCCACCACAGGCTGTAGCTATGCATACAGTAGCCGAGTTATAAATTCATCTTCAGGAGCGGCTGTAGTGTAGAATAAAATAAGACAGGCAAAGCATCTGTAAGAAACAAAACGTGATTTGATCAGCAAGTGTGGCAAGGGCATGGGGAAAATAAAGAGGCTTATCTTACAACAGGACATAGTTTAAAGTCATTCCCAGCATGAAAGTATTCTCCTTGCAAAGCTGAAACATAAATGATGTCGGATCAATGTTGGATGTTGGCTAGGCTGCTCTAAAAGGAACCTGTGGAAACTGTGCTAACTGATTGTTGCCAATGAGTCTACTTGCTGTGTGTCTCCAGACAGAGCAATTGAAAGAGTATGTAAAACTAGGCGCAAGTTGATAAAGAAGTCAACTTTTATCCCTGTGGATCTGCTTGTTATTACTGCCCACAAGTAACCCAGTGGCAAGCTGCCACCCTTTTCAGGTGTCTCTTTTTTCAGCCTCTCCTTAATGCAAATTCTTTAATGGTTACTGATTGCTCAAGGAGGTATTGCTGCTCTTTTCAGTTTTGAACTTTACAATTAAAGATCAGTCATGGGTCAGCTCTGAGCTCTACAGTAACACAGACTAAAAAGTCAGAAGCCAGCTCTGTGTGAGCTGGTGTACCTCTGCCACCCAGCACTGTGCTGCACCACGAGAAGCTGCCAGCTTGGGTCCTAGAGGCTCTGAAGATATTTTAGCACCGTTTTGCACCTTTTGACCTGCATCTCCCCAGGAATAACTGGGTCAATTGATGTGACCCCACCATCCAGCCCCCTGGCCTGTAAAAGCTATGACTAGGGTTACCTCAAGGACCTCTGACTCCTGTAATATAGCTGCAACCCTTGTTCATCCTCTTTCCCATTCATCCTTCTCCAAATATCACAGGGGTTTCAGTTTCAATTCATACTTGTTTACTTTTTCTTTGAGGGACATATGTGATGCTGTTGGCGTTTTCTGTTAGTGGGCAGTTCTGCACCTGAATCTGTATTGTCCAGGGCCTGGTTTGGATGTGCCCAGTTTGATGTGTGAGGTAAAAGTGAACTCACATAACTTCAGCAGCCTGAAACATAAGGGTGAGAGCAAGCTGGGCACCTAGGCTTGCTGTAATGTCAGCAATGAGTCTACTTGCTGTGTGTCTGTAGACAGAGCATTTGAAAGAGTATGTAAAACTAGGAGCAAGTTGATAAAGAAATCAAACTACAAAATGACAGGAAGGAGACAAGAAATGTAATGACCAGTATAGGGTGGTTCAGTCGGTTGCTTGGATTAAAATGATTGCACATACAGCCTCTGGAAATAAAATCTTCCATTCCCTTCAACACAGTTTTTACTCCAGTAATGAAAAACGGAAATAAGCCTCTCTTATGAATTATAGCAATTATCTCTCTGCTGGGGCAAGGTAAGTCTGATTCCTGTTATATTCCCCCAAGAAAAGAAGCACTGTGTGCTGTTATTCACCACACACCTCAAGAAAGTCGGCAGCGTTTTCTTGTTACTGGTTCTCTGAAGCACTCAGCCGCAGTTCTGTGCTTCTGTTTGTAGCCTTTGACTTCACTGGGGGAACTCTCTGTGGATGAGCAGCAGATTGACACAGAGTTAGGTTTCTTTATGCTGTTAGAAGGCAATAATTTATTCATGGATTATGAGTCTGGTTAAAATAAAACTCTGAGCTACTTTGAGCCTAGCTGGAGTGTTTTGGTGAGAAGAATTAGATCATAGGCTGAGAAATTAAAACAATGGTGAGGTCTACTTCCCTCACAGCCTTGCTGAGATGTGTAGAAAGGAAAAGCAAAATATTAGATAAAGTCACTTTGCTCTGCACTTTGCTTGGGCACTTCACTCTGGGCTGTGCTCTCAGCTCTTTGCCTGCTGGGGAGCTCAGTCTGCTGGCTGAACTCCATCTTGCTTTCTAACCTCACCCTCCATTTGCTTTGGCTGATTCACCTTGCTTCTTAATCCCTCTCGCTGAACCTCCATTCTTCCTTGGGACTGGGGTAAGGTTGAGAAGGGTAGGGGGAAGGTGAGGAGGTGGTTGAGAGCCCCTCCTGGGGACTCAGGTTTCTGGGAGGGGAGTTGTGTTTCTGTATTACCTTTTACCTTGTATATTTCTGTCTATAACTGTATATACTGTAAATATCTCCTTGTACATTGTGCCAGCTGTAAATATAAGCTTCATTCATATTTCCAGAGCTGGCTGAGTCTAGTCTGGGTGATTTCTAAAGTGTGGGGGGTGGGGAACACCCCAAACCATCACAAACTCACATAGTCTCTCACTTGTGGACCTTAGCTGATTTGTTCAAAAGCAAACTGGTGCAGTTCATATTTTAAACACGTTTCTAGGCCACCTGTCATGGAATGGTAGAAATGTAATGCTAGTAGTACCTTGTTAGTAGGGCTTTTAACTAGATTTCCTGGTTGTTGTTATAGAGATGGTATAAAGTGATGTGTCCAAGTGGAAGGACTAATGAAAAGTGAGAGGTTTTCCCATTAAATGACACTTGAACTAAACAAAAAGTGAACTAGTGTGGGCAAGCAGCATTCCTTGCAGGTCAAAAAGTCTGCTATTTCCTGGACTTTTTCCCCAAAGATAACATGTATTTAATGTGTCCCCTCCTACAAAGTTAAGTTGATGTCAGCCCATGTGTGATGATTTGGGTGTTACCCACCCCACACACACTTAAGAAAGTCACCCAGACTGGACTCAGCTGAGCTGGAAATTAGAATGAAGCTTTATGTTTGCAGCTTAGCACAATATACAAGCAGGTATTTTGCCGGGAAGTTTGGCTCGCGAGGGATCGGTTCGGCAATACCGACAGGGTTCAGGCCCCAGGGAGGAGGGGAGCAAGAAATGACAACACTCAGTGTGAGTTGATAGAATAGACTCCAACGTTTATTTGCAGCACAGCACAAGTTATACCCTCTGACAGGCTACCGCCAGCGTGGTTCTGTCGGATTGGCTTAGAGTTATGTGCAAGGTACAGATTGGTCACTGTATCAAAACAATCCCTGATGCCCACCCCTGCAGGAGGGCAAGCTCAGCGTCCTGCAGCTGTGTGTGGAGTGCTCATTATTTACAGCTTGGTCTCCTGAGCCCAAGACAGCCCAAGGACAGTTTCCCAGCATGAGCTCTGATGTTTACAGCTCATGCCTGCTAGGGAGAAAATTTTCCCACAGTATTTACAATAGATACAGATAGATATAAGTTTAAAAAAGTAATACAGAAACACAACAGACCTCCCAGAAACCAGAGTCCCCAGCAGGGGCTCCCAACCACTCTTCCACCTTCTTCCCACCCCTCTACCTTTGTAGACTTTGTCTTACATTCAAGGTGAGTTTGGAGAATTGGCCAGGGGGCTTAGGAAGCAGAGGGATTAGTTACACAGACAGCAGGTTAGGGAGAGAAGTGCCTGCAGCCAGAGCCAGAGCCCAGAGAGAGACTCTGTTATCTGTATTTGTGTTCTTATTCTTATGCATCTCAGCAAGCCTATGAATGAAGTAGACATCACCATTGTTTCCTTTTCAGAGCCTATAATCTAATTCTTCTCACCAAAATATTCCAGCTTCAAATTAGCTTCAAACTAGCACACTATGTTAATAAAAACTGAATTATGTTGTCTGGGAGATGACTGCTGTAGGAGCAATAGAAGCTCTTCACTTGAGATGCACGATGGCTATGCTGGAGCATTATTTTTGTGCAAGAGGCTATGTTAAACCAAAAGCATCTGGAGCATCTGGGACATCTGCCTCTGAATGTGTCCATGTGGTAAAAGTAGAGATTTATTTGTATCATATATGTGTAGCACATACACATATTAGGCTGAGGGAGCTGGGGTTGTTTAGCCTGGAGAAAAGGAGGCTCAGGGGCGACCTCATTGCTGTCTACAACTACCTGAAGGGAGGCTGTAGCCAGGTGGGGATTGGTCTCTTCTGCCAGGCAACCAGCAACAGAAAAAGGGGACACAGTCTCAAGTTGTGCTGGGGGAAGTACAGGCTGGATGTTAGGAGGAAGTTCTTGCCAGAGAGAGTGATTGGCATTGGAATGGGCTGCCCAGGGAGGCTATGGAGTTGCTGTCCCTGGGGGTGTTCAAGAAAAGCCTGGATGAGGCACTTAGTGCCATGGTCTAGTTGACTGGATAGGGCTGGGTGCTAGGTTGGACTGGATGATCTTGGAGGTCTCTTCCAACCTGGTTGATTCTATGATTCCATGATTCTATATAGCAGAGTGTTTTGGACATGCAGACTGAAAGCTTTGCAGCCTAAGCAGAGAGGTTTTCAGAACCCAGAAAAAAAAAACAACAACAACAAAAAAAAACCCAAACATGTCTGTGCCTTCATTCAGCAGAGAACAACCTCTACAATTAACTATTTAAACTGTTTTCTCTCTTCCTTTTGACAATGATAAACTACATCATGAACAGCCCTAGCCATAGATATCACTTAAGGCCAAAGCTATGCATCACCTTGTTGTCAGTATTCAGCCACACAACCCTGCACTCATGGGCTTCAATCTTGAATCCCAGGATTCATAGTTAGTGATTTAAACTGTGTCAGGAGCTTTTGCCTCAGGACACCAGGATGACCCTTGTTCCTGTAGGCAAGGTAGGCATCATCCTTCGGCGTGCATGTTCCCAAGCGGTGGCTGAGAGAGATGCTCCCTGGGAACTGGTGCATCTGTGGCCACCAGCTCATCAGGAGGCTTGTAACTTCCAGGGAGCAAAAAGAAGAAATGAGAGAGTTGTCTGCTTTGTGAGTTTACACTTTCATTGCACTGTAAAAGAGGGAATGCTGAGAAGAAGGAATGAGACTACCTAATTTTCAGTCCATTTCCAAGATACTTTATTAAAATGAAAATACACCTAAAAGCTACAGACTGCAGAACACCCCTGAGGCTTTCATCTGAGTCTTTCTAGGACAAGACTTCATCAACTTTTATCCCTGTGGATCTGCTTGTTATTACTGCCCACAAGTAACCCAGTGGCAAGCTGCCACCCTTTTCAGGTCTCTCTCTTTTTTCAGCCTCTCCTTAATGCAAATTCTTTAATGGTTACTGATTGCTCAAGGAGGTATTGCTGCTCTTTTCAGTTTTGAACTTTACAATTAAAGATCAGTCATGGGTCAGCTCTGAGCTCTACAGTAACACAGACTAAAAAGTCAGAAGCCAGCTCTGTGTGAGCTGGTGTACCTCTGCCACCCAGCACTGTGCTGCACCACGAGAAGCTGCCAGCTTGGGTCCTAGAGGCTCTGAAGATATTTTAGCACCGTTTTGCACCTTTTGACCTGCATCTCCCCAGGAATAACTGGGTCAATTGATGTGACCCCACCATCCAGCCCCCTGGCCTGTAAAAGCTATGACTAGGGTTATCTCAAGGACCTCTGACTCCTGTAATATAGCTGCAACCCTTGTTCATCCTCTTTCCCATTCATCCTTCTCCAAATATCACAGGGGTTTCAGTTTCAATTCATACTTGTTTACTTTTTCTTTGAGGGACATATGTGATGCTGTTGGCGTTTTCTGTTAGTGGGCAGTTCTGCACCTGAATCTGTATTGTCCAGGGCCTGGTTTGGATGTGCCCAGTTTGATGTGTGAGGTAAAAGTGAACTCACATAACTTCAGCAGCCTGAAACATAAAGGTGAGAGCAAGCTGGGCACCTAGGCTTGCTGTAATGTCAGCACATCCATCCAGTACAAGCACTTTCTCAGGACAGCTGGAACTGGCCTCTAGAAATTACTACACTGGGAATCCAGACAAGTAGGCTTGCCTGAAGTTTTACTTTTCCAGTGACTAGGCAAGATGAGTGCTGCTTGCAGTGAATAGCAATAGCATACCACTGGTTCTTAGTAAATCCCGCAGGGGTAATCTGGCTGTGGCTATGTTGCTTTCCTAATCACAGTTTGGCCTCTTCACTGGTGCTGCAGCCAGATGGTGTGGGCATCAGCAACAGCCTGGCTCTTTCCACAGTCTGAGATAGCTTCACAGAGTTGCTGACTTCAGAAAAGCCTTGTAGAAGTGTAATGAGCTGAGAACTTGAGACTAAATCTCTTACATTCCTAAGCTTGGTGGCCTCCTGAAACCTGGCTCTGCCATGGAGCCTGGCCTACATGAGCCAGCAGTGTGCCCGGGTAGGCAGGAGAGCCAATGGCATCCTGGCCTGGATCAGGAACAGTGTGGCCAGGAGGACAAGGGAGGTTATTCTGCCCCTGTACTCAACACTGGTCAGTCCACATCTTGAGTACTGTGTCCAGTTCTGGGCTCCTCAATTAAAAAGAGATGTTGAGATGCTGGAATGTGTCCAGAGAAGGGCAACAAAGCTGGTGAGAGGCCTGGAACACAGCCCTGTGAGGAGAGGCTGAGGGAGCTGGGGGTGTTTAGCCTGGAGAAGAGGAAGCTCAGGGGTGACCTCATTGCTGTCTACAACTACCTGAAAGGAGGCTGTAGCCAGGTGGGGATTGGTCTCTTCTGCCAGGCAACCAGCAACAGAAGAAGGAGACGGAACAAGGATAGAGGCTGATCTGAAGTTAAAACATGCAAATGAAGGGACTCACCATGAAAACAGCAATCCTGGCCTTCTATGTAATCATATGGATGCTAGGAGGGAGATCTTCCCAGAGAGAGTGATTTGCCATTGGAATGGGCTTCCCAAGGAGGTGGTGGAGTCACCATCCCTGAAGGTATTCAAGAAAAGACTGGATGAGGCACTTAGTGCCATGGTCTGGTTGACTGGATAGGGCTGGGTGCTAGGTTGGACTGGATGATCTTGGAAGGCTCTTCCAACCTGGTTGATTCTATGATTCTATATCTTTCTGTTCCTATCAGTAACAGATCTTGGAGCATTCAGTATTTTCACTAGTAGAATTCAGTATGACTTCTTCAGGCAGCACAGACTGGTCACACAATGAACATTTTATAGAACAGGACAACCTAAGACAATGATCCAAGTCACTTATGATGTTAGTCCATTTAGATAAAACATGTTTTGATAGAGCCAGTAAAATTCAGAGGCAACAGGTCAAAGTCCTTTTCCAAGAGATTAAGACTGTGTCCTGCCCATCTGTAACCTCAAGAAATCCAGGACTGTTAATTCAGAAGATGAAGAGTTAAGTGGCAATATTCTTTCCACTAAAATGGGTAAAACTTGAAATGGGTCTTGATAAAAGGTTCACTGCTTATCTGTTACTACATCAGATCTGAATTAATGTGTAATATGTACTTGGCCCAGCATACAGCTCAGTAAGCAGTGAAGCAGAGGTTATGCTCTGTGTTTACTCCACTTTCCAAGTGAATTCAGTAGGTCACTCCAGATGGAGTGCATTACAGTAATCTAGTTTTGAGCTTGCAGAGGTGTATGCCAAGGTTTTACTGGAGTGAAGAGGTTGTGTTTGCCTTTTGGACCTATTATTTGGGGTTATAAGGTTTTCACTGGAGTGAAGAGGTGGTGTTTGCCTTTTGGACATATTGTTTGGGGTCAGAAGGTTTTCACTGGAGTGAAGAGGTGGTGTTTGCCTTTTGGACCTATTATTTGGGGTCAGAAGGTTTTCACTGGAGTGAAGAGGTGGTGTTTGCCTTTTTAGGCATAGATGGAAATATTATTGGGGGCCATAATAACAAGGTAACCATGCAGGAGATCCTTAAGATCTTATAACACACCTGGGTGGCCACCTGCCACCTCCTAGATCATAGTTGCACTCTTTCAATTTTTATGCTGATATGGTGTTTGATAGCATTCATGCCTGCTCTTCCCAATTCACCCAAGCTGTCTCAGGTGATCAGTAATACAACTATACACAGCTAATCATCTTCTGGCTGTCTCCCTCACAGGGTTACTCAGTTAGTTGTCTCCTGGCAGCAGCTGGAACCAATGGGATGAATATGTAAAGTCTCATAAACATGCTGTGTGCAGGCCTCCTCATGCCATATACTGACTCCCCCAGTTCCATTTTGAACTAGCTCAGTTGTTGCTTTATTGTGCCTGTAATGCAATTCATTCAGAGTAGAAAATAATCCCCAAGCTAGAAATAAAGTGCTTGACTTTCATATTTCAAGGGAGGGCTGCTAATTAGGTAAAAATCTCACACCATTTTATTTATATAGAAAGCAAATTTGATTTTGAAACCACTGAGAAGCAATAACCAGAGAACTTTATGATATCACTGTTAAAGAGATGTTTCCCAGGCTTTATTTATGACCTAATTTCACACAAAACACCTGCAGTGTTGTGGGCATATAGGAATACCAACTAAGTGCAGGGAAATCAGACACCATCTGAAAAAGTCGTTTGCTCTGTTATCACCATGGGCTGGTTCCAATAGAAGACTCATGCACTTGCAAATTGAGTCACACAACACCAAACTTTGAAGCAGCTGGATCCTAGTCTTGAGTCAAAAAAATAAAGGACTGAGGCGAATGGTTTGGCATAGGAAAGCAAAGAAGGTCAGCAAGATGATTTTAAGTATGCATGCTGAGGAGGTGGTGAAACTGCCTTGACAGGTTAGGAAAAAATGATTAAGCACTGAAGTGTATCCAAGTTTGCCTTACTTTTGTAGCCAAGCTGCCTTCTGATGGCAAAAAATATACATTAGGGCTGTTCCAGACACAAGAGCCACTTTGCCATAGCAACCACACATCTCAGTATATTAAAATGCAGCAAGAACAGTTCAAGCACTGCCATGCAGAACAAGGTACATATCCACCGTGCCCACATATCTAGTGGGCTGCGTTTAGATGGCTCCACCTTCCACAAACAGAGTTTTAGGGCAACCCTTGATCATAGAATCATAGAATCAGCCAGGTTGGAAGAGACCTCCAAGATCATCCAGTCCAACCTAGCACCCAGCCCTATCCAGTCAACTAGACCATGGCACTAAGTGCCTCATCCAGGCTTTTCTTGAACACCTCCAGGGATGGCAACTCTACCACCTCTCTGGGCAGCCCATTCCAGTGTCAGTCACTCTCTCTGGCAAGAACTTCCTCCTAACATCCAGCCTACACCTCCCTGGGCACAGCTTGAGACTGTGTCCCCTTGTTCTGTTGCTGGTTGCCTGGCAGAAGAGACCAACCCCCACCTGGCTACAGCCTCCCTTCAGGTAGTTGTAGACAGCAATGAGGTCAGCCCTGAGCCTCCTCTTCTCCAGGCTAAACACCCCCAGCTCCCTCAGCCTCTCCTCATACACACTGGGCTTTGCTAATTTATGTACTGCAATCACAGCACCTCAGTCTATCTACTCACCTTCTGGAGCCATGCAGTTTGTAAATCTACACTGGCAAGGTAGCACACTGTTTCTCTTCCAGACACCTGTAAGAGTTCCTTCTGAGGTGACTATGCACTTTTTAAAGCTGTCTTTGAGTTACTGCTGAATAACCATACTGAACAATAGAAGAGAGATTAGTACCTTGCTGAAGATACGCTCCCTTACACCCCAAATCTAGGCCCAGCACAGGCTTTGCATTCATCCATTAGCAAGAAAAGGGATGTAAATGCAAGACATACAGCTCTGCAGGACAGTGATACTGTATCTCACAGCTTATTTTGGCTATCAGTAGCCATCTGTCACACATAGCCCAGTCAAAGGCAGCTTTGTATGTATGTGTACAGCCTAAAACAGGGAACAGAGAAACTGTGGGCAATGAGATAAATTTCTCCTGGATGCAGCATGTTGTACCACCTCAGAGCCATGCTTAGAATCTTAGAATCAACCAGGTTGGAAGAGACCTCCAAGCTCATCCAGTCCAACCTAGCACCCAGTCCTGTCCAATCAACCACACCATGGCACTAAGTGCCTCAGCCAGGCTTTTCTTGAACGCCTCCAGGGATGGCGACTCCACCACCTCCCTGGGCAGCCCATTCCAATGCCAATCACTCTCTCTCTCTGGGAAGATCTTCCTCCTAACATCCAGCCTAGACCTCCCCCAGTACAACTTGAGACTGTGTCCCAGAGCCTTCTTTTGATTTTTAAGGGCTGTACTTTTTGAAGCTATTTTGCTTATTTGAAGCCTGAAAAGTAGACACTGTCTCCAGACACTCCTCTCCTGGCAAGGCTTCAAATTCCTCACTCCAGGAGGGAGAACCAGCCATCCACCTCACATCCACTCAGAGCAGTGCTCAAAAGTTTTATTTATACATACACCAGCTTAAATCTCAGCTTCAAGTGGTATGACCTAGCTGCAAAACCTGCCAACTCCCAGATGTTCTCTGTCTCCTGCTGTATACTTATCTCTCAGAAGACTACCCTGGGTCAGGAGATGACAGTGATTATCCATATTTCTTTCCTATGTTCAAAGCAATCATTTTAAAGCTGCATGGTCTTTCTCACAAGCCCTTGTCTAGGTCTTGTCTAGGTCATATATTACTACTCAGTACAAAAACTGAAGAGTCTTGCTAGATTGACTATAAAATATCTGCAGGTTGCTGCAGGTTTTTGCTTTGTTGCAGAGTACCAGATGAAAATCCTTTCAGCTAAATATGAATGAAGACTCGAGGTTTTTATAGCAAGCATTCAAGGAGAGGTCATCATAACTCTTCACCCTCTGAAAAGAAAATGAGAGCTAAAGGAGTGTAATTAAGAAACTTTTTTGCAAATAGTAGGACAGCATTTAGTAAACTCTCTGCTTGAACAGTTTAGGATGGTGATGGCAACTACTGATGTTTCTGACACATTTGCTGCTGGACAGGTATTGGGGCTGGTCACAGCAGTGATTAGCCCACTCCTTTTTAAAAGTAAATTCATAGAATCATAGAATCAACCAGGTTGGAAGAGACCTCCAAGATCATCCAGTCCAACCTAGCACCCAGCCCTATCCAGTCAACTAGACCATGGCACTAAGTGCCTCAGCCAGGCTTTTCTTGAACACCTCCAGGGACTGTGACTCCACCACCTCCCTGGGCAGCCCATTCCAATGCCAATCACTCTCTCCAGGAAGAACTTCCCCCTAACATCCAGCCTAGACCTCCCCTGGCACAACTTGAGGCTGTGTCCCCTTGTTCTGTTGCTGGTTGCCTGGCAGAAGAGACCAACCCCCACCTGGCTTCAGCCTCCCTTCAAGTAGTTGTAGACAGCAATGAGGTCCCATGGTGAATGGTGCCACATCCAGTTGGCAGCTGTCAATAGTTGTGTTCCACAAGGATCAATGCTGGGCCCAGTCCTGTTCAGTATCTTTATTGATGATCTGGATGAGGGGATTGAGTCCAGTATCAGTAAGTTTGCAGATAACACCAAGCTAGGAGCAGGTGTGGATCTGTTGGAGGGTAGGAGAGTCCTGCAGAGGGACCTAGACAGGCTGGATGGGTGGGCAGAGGCCAATGGGATGAGCTTTAACAAGGCCAAGTGCAGGGTCCTTCTTCGGATAAAATCCAAGTTGCAGTTTGCCTTCTGGAACTTCTTCTGTGAGATATTTTTTACCTGTTTTTTTACCCTTCACATTGTCCCAACACTCTTCTTAGACATGCAGACAACCTTGTGTACACCACAGAAGAATAAATATTGCAGATTTGGGCTGGATTTATTTTTTCATAGCTGCTGCCACCAGCTGTGTTTGTTGTAAAACCTGCCGGCCACAGCCACTGCCCTGCTGAGCTATCTCTACCCAGCAGGTCTCAGACAGGGCTTCAGTTCTCTTAGAGCAGGATCATTAGCAAGAGGATTTTCATGTAGGTTTTGCAACAGAAGAGAGATTTCTTTTGCCCTTCTTGACAAAAATAAAATATCTACAAAGTGTATACTCTTCTAAGAGTGCAGGCTATGGCAGATATAAAGCAGCATATGGCTTGGTTTGAGTGCTAATATGTTTCTAAACACATGGGCTGCAGCTCCATTTGTGCCCTTAAATACCTCAATTGTCACTTAATCAATAACACATCTGGCCAGAAGCCTACAGATCCACTCATAATGCTCAGGGAGCTCTACCCCATCCCTGGAAGAAGTGCTGCCACTCAGTCTCTTTCCTCTTCCAAGGCTGATTCTATTCTATTCTATTCTATTCTATTCTATTCTATTCTATTCTATTCTATTCTATTCTATTCTATTCTATTCTATTCTATTGCTTACACAAAGAATAGAAAATTGTCAGCTTTTCCTGTTTGCAAAGCACCTGGGTGGTATGCTTCTCCAGAAGGCATTGACCACACAAGTGAAGCTAATTTCATTCATGGACCTAGCTGAAAATAGTCAGATTATTATTTTTTTTTCTTTTTAGATTGAATTTCTGCAATTACAGAAGGCAATATTATAGAATCATAGAATCATAGAATTAGACAGGTTGGAAGAGAACTCCAAGATCATCCAGTCCAACCTAGCACCCAGCCCTATCCAATCAACTAGACCATGGCACTAAGTGCCTCAGCCAGGCTTTTCTTCAACACCTCCAGGGACGGTGACTCCACCACCTCCCTGGGCAGCCCATTCCAATGCCAATCACTCTCTCTGGCAAAAGCTTCCTCCTAACATCCAGCCTAGACCTCTCCCAGCACAACTTGAGACTGTGTCCCCTTGTTCTGTTGCTGGTTGCCTCGCAGAAGAGACCAACC
>WAAF01001094.1:131398-150198 GCA_013400475.1 Tricholaema leucomelas | reverse complement strand
GATCCAGGCCAGGATGCCATTGGCTCTCTTGGCCACCTGGGCACACTGCTGGCTCATTATGATTATCATAGTAGTGTTATTGCCACATCAGAGAAAACTAAGACACGGTATAACTCCATGGGAGCATATAAAGCCTGCACACCTTCTTTCCATATACTATTTATTGTTGACACTGTGGCTACATAGAGATACAGAAGTATAAGTACCCCTCAAACGTGTTCTAGAAAGACACCAGACTGTTTTGGAAGCAAATACTACTTGTTAGTGCACGTTCAAGTTTCTATTTCAAATTAACAATTGCTCATAGCCAAACAGAAATTCATTAAGTATGACAAATTAACAGAGTTCAGTGATAAACAGCCTTAGGAGATCAATGAGCAAAATCATCACAATCACATAGGAAGCTGTAAAATGAGATCTTTATGCAAAACAGCTTTAACTGACTCTAACACTAATTTGTCATTACATAGACTATGTAACAGTGACAATATCTTCCTAGGTACAGCATTCAGACATCATCAGAAAGTTGAGTGAGGTGGAAGAGTTGCCCTTGCCAACAAGAAGTATTTTCAGAGAATAGAATAGAATAGAATCAACCAGTTTGGAAGAGACCTCCCAAGATCATCCAGTCCAACCTAGCACCCAGCCCTGTCCAATCAACTAGACCATGGCACTAAGTGCCTCAGCCAGGCTTTTCTTGAACACCCCCAGGGACAGCAACTCCACCACCTCCCTGGGCAGCCCATTCCAATGCCAATCACTCTCTCTGGCAAGAACTTCCTCCTAACATCCAGCCTAGACCTCTCCCAGTTCTGTTGCTGATTGCCTGACAGAAGAGACCAACCCCCACCTGGCTACAGCCTCCCTTCAGGTAGTTGTAGACAGCAATGAGGTCTGCCCTGAGCCTCCTCTTCTCCAGGCTAAACTACCCCAGCTCTTGGCCAAAAGACAACATTTTTTCACAAATAATATTGTGAATATATTTCACAGTAACTATATCATAATAAATCTTTATAGATATTCTTTTCATCTCTGATTTATGTTCTTGGACTTTTAATTTCCTGGGTATCATGTTGGATGATACACAGTATATCCAGGTTGGATGAGGCCTTGGGCAACCTGGTCTAGTGGAAGGATTCCCTGCCCATAGCAGTGGGAGTTGGAACTAGATGATCTTTAAGGTCCTTTCCAACCCAAACTGTTCTATGAACCTATGAAATAAACACTTTTGGTATCAGGTGGACATCTGCAATGGTGTTTGCTGGTGCTTGTGGCCCACCAGTACTTCACAAGACTTGGAATTGTTTTAGCATTTAAAAGGGACTACAAAGAGTCCCTTTAGCAATAAAGAGACTCTTTCAAACTTCCTCACATGGTAAATGAAAAGCATGTAAAACTCTAAAAGGCATTGGAGCAAAGCTTAATCCTTGGACACTATGCATATATTAACCTCTACAAAGACTTTGATCAAATCCTTAAATGTCACCAGCCTCTTTTCTGTTTCTTCTGGGTCATCTAACATCACACACTACATGAAAATTGACCTTTATTGTTTGCAGGCGTGCATCCGGACGTAGCCCAGAGATGCCAGTCTCTGTTCCTTGAAAGATCTAAATAACTCACAGTGAATGGAAAGCAGACTTGCATGTTACATCCTCCTAGAATAGATTAGATGAAAAGGAGCTTCTGAAGGTCATCTGGTCTACCCCCAACCTCCTCTCCATATTCCCACTCAATTCAAAGTAGCGACAGCTTCAAAGGCAGGTCTATCTTCAAGTTAGATCAGTTTGCTCAGAGCCTTGCCTCAGTCAAGTTTTGATTAGCTCCAGAGATGGAGATACCACAAACAGTCTCAGCAGACTTTTCTTATATACAGTCACCTTCACTATGCAAAATAAGGCTTGAAAGTAAATTGGCAAGGAGGAGTCAGGAGGTAGTGGTTGGCAGCTAACTCAATATGAGCCAGCAGTGTGCTCAGGTGGCCAAGAAGGCAAACAGCATCCTGGCCTGTGTCAGGAATAGTGGCCAGCAGGATCAGGAAAGTGATCATGTCCCTGTACTTGCCACTGGTGAGGCCGCACCTGCTGTGTTCAGTTTGGAGCTCCTCACTATAGGAAGAACACTGAGGTGCTGGAGCATGTCCAGAAAAGGGCAATAAGGCTGGTGAGGGGTCTTGAACATGAGTCCATTGAACAGCAGCTGAGGAAGCTGAGGTTGTTCCGCCTGGGGAAGAGGGGCTGAAGGGAGATCTCATTGCTCTCTACAACTGCCTGAAAGAAGGTTGTAGCAAGGTGGAGGCCAGCCTCTTCTCCCAGGTAACAAGTGATAGGATGAGAGAAAATGGACTCACATTGCACCAGGAAAGGTTTAGATTGGATATTAAGAAAAGTTTCTTCACCAAAAAGGTCATTGGGTACTGGAACAGGCTGCCCAGGGATATGGGCAGTGGCCATCCCTGGAGGCATTTAAAAGACATTCAGACTAGGAGCTTAGGGACATGGTCTAATAATTGTTAGGTTATGGCCAGACTTGATGATCTTAAGGTCTTTTCCAACCAGGCAATTCTATGATTTTACAGTTCTGATATTTTCCTAACATCTGATTATCTTCCCATGTTGCTGTCTGTGTCCACTGCCTCTCCTTTCTGGACTGTGGACCCTCAAGAAGAGTCAGGCTCTAACTTCTTTGTAACTTCCCAGTAGGTAGTTAAAGATAGCAAATAATCCTCACTTTGATGTCACTTTTTCAGTCCAAACATTGCATCTGCCCTTTCCTGGTACATCACATGCTTTAATCTCTTGACTATCTTGCAGTCAGAAGTAGTTCAAAGTTTGTATAGGAACTCCTTTATTCCTTCACATGTCAGTAGAAACACCAGTCAGTGAATAGATTTCTGCTAGGGTAGAGAATTAATTTGGCTGGACACATGAAAGGGAGCACAAATTCCCCAAGAGTCATTGTACGACAGAAGCATTTCAGTGCCCAGCACAAGCAGCTTTCCCACCCTGTCCATCAAAATCAGTCCTTACCTCAACACTGGTTGGCATGGAAATAGCATATTCACAATCAAAAGCAAAACACAGTCCCCACTAAAGCAAATAAGGGTATATGAACTGTGAGAGCACTGTCACTGGTGTGCATGCTGCCCACAGAGCATACCATAAGCATTTCCCCCACAGAGCAGTGGGGAGGTGTCTCCATGAACCCCTCAGTAGGAAGCACAAGCAAGATCTGTCAAATTTTGCTCAAGAGGCATCACAGCCAGAACACCTTTCTAATGCACTGTCAGGTCAATTAATGTCTGCAGCCTCAACACAAACACAAAACGTTCTCAACAGAAAATGTGTCTGCTGGTTAGAATAGAGTAGAATCAACTAGGTTGGAAAAGACCTCCAAGATCATTCAGTCCAGCCTAGCACCCAGCCCTATCCAGTCACTAGACCATGGCACTAAGTGCCTCAGCCAGGCTTTTTCCTGAACGCCTCCAGGGACCACCATCCCTGGGCAGCCCATTCCAATGCCAATCACTCTCTGGGAAGAACTTCCTCCTAACATCCAGCCTAGACCTCCCCTGGCACAACTTGAGACTGTGTCCCCTTGTCCTGTTGCTGGTTGCCTGGCAGAAGAGACCAACCCCCACCTGGCTACAGCCTCCCTTCAGGTAGTTGTAGACAGTAATGAGGTCTGCCCTGAGCCTCCTCTTCTCCACACTGCTAAGGACTCTGAAGAAAAACAAATAGGACAAAAATTTAATTGCTCTAGTGTGGAATTGAAAATTTTCTTACCCACACAGCTTCTGACCCCTTAGTGAGTCCTCTGCAGCCTCAAAATGTGAGTTGTCTGATTCTGAATGGATGTGCAAGAGACCAAACTCCAAACTGTTTCCTGTTTAAAACAAAGTGATCATGAAATCCCCTTCACTCACCGTCATTCGTACTTCACTGCTGATGTTGCTCTCCCCTGCCAAGCAGGCATTGCTGGGAAGAAGTCTCCAGTGAGTAAGAGCAGGCACACCCACACTTGCAAAGCAGAATACATGCAGAGATGACTCATGTCAAACACCTCTAGTTACTGAACAGCTAAGTAACTTTCTTCTTAGCACACAGCACGATTGAGTCCTGATTGAGCATCACATCCCTGCTGGATGCAGAAGCAAACCATTATGGACAAATGAGTCAAAAAGCCAAAATAAAAATCAGTCAGATAGCAGAAGCACACCTGACAGAGCTATTTAAAGGATTCTGACCATTAGCTATCGCTTCAGTGATATCACTTCTCATACTGACATAAAAGGTGGCAGAGGAGCTATTTTTCTCAGTCTATTGCTTCTTCACAAAAGGAGACAAACACCAGGCACAAAATATTCAGAAAGCTGTTAGCTGTCTTTGTCACCATCATGTCTCCACCTGACTCTAACTTCAGTGTTGGATTTGGGGTGGGTAGGGTACATATCTGAACAGCTCAATACTGTTTTTAAGACTTTGAAAGAACAGACTGTGTATGAAAAAGATGTGTCTATATGTAGATGATTAGACTGTGTTTCGGGGGCAGGGGGAGGGCCATATAGGTTTTGTTGATGCAATAAGAAGACTCAGACTTAGCAGTATGCCCAGGTGGCCAAGAGGACCAACTGCGTCCTAGCCTCTATTTGGAATGGTGTGGCCAGCAGGACCAGGGAAGTCCTTCTGCCCTGGTACTCAGCACTGGTGAGGCCACACCTAGAGTACTGTGTCCAGTTCTGGGCCCCTTAGTTTAAGAAGGATGTTGAGGTGCATGAATGTGTCTAGAGAAGGGCAGCAAGGCTGGTGAAGGGGCTGGAGCACAAGACCTATGAGGAGTGGCTGAGGGAGCTGGGGTTGTTAAGCCTGGAGAAGAGGAGGCTCAGGGGAGAACTTACTGCTCTCTACAACTACTTAAAAGGAGGCTGTAGCCAGGTGGAGGTTGGTCTCTTCTCCCAGACACCCAGTGACAGAACAATAGGACACAGTTTCAGGCTGTGCCAGGGCATGTTTAGGCTGGATGTTAGGAGGAAGTTCTTCACAGGAAGAGGGATTTGCCATTGGAATGGGCTGCCCAGGGAGGTGGTGGAGTCACCATCCCTGGAGGTGTTTAAAAGGAGGTTGGATGAGGCACTTAGTGGCATGGTTTAGTGAATTAGAAGGTGTTAGGTGATAGACTGGACTCGATGATTTTGAAGGCCTTTTCCATCCTGGTTAATTCTCTGGTTCTGTGTTTCTGTATTTAAATGCATGCATTGCATCTTTCCAGTGTTTGAGTTTTATGACACAGTTGCCCATAACCCTCTGTTTGGAATACGTTTTCTTCCTTTGCTGTTATCAAAATAAAAGAAAGAAAAAGAAAGTGCTTTTTCTCAAACCAATGGTATCTAATGTAGCTTGATGAAAAAAAAAATGCAGACCACAATTGGAGGATGGTTTTGTTTAAAACTAACCCTCTGCATCTCTTGTTAGCTGAGTCTTCCTTTACACACACACAAGCGCACACAAATCCTCACAGTAATACCTTCTAACTAAAAAGAAAGCAAATATGAACAGCAAGTCTTAAAGACAAATCACTTCTTTTACTTGACTGCCAAATGAAACTACTTTTTTACTGGGGTTATGTCCCCTCCCCTCCCAGTTTATAATCTTTGCTTTCCAACAATGAGGTATTAAAGTCTTCTGTTAGGAAAAGCAAATGCTTGCACTCTTTGTAGTTTAGCTCATTGCTACTGTCCAGCAGTGATAGAAATTTGAATGACAGTTTGGGGCTGTGTCTATCTATCCCTTCATTAGGACACAGCCCAATGTCAATAGCAATCTTTCCATTTCTGTCAGTGATTTTTTTTTTGGTCAGGTCTTTTAGGGCTAGATGCAAAAAAAAAAAACCCCAAAACTCAAACAAGGATGCACCAAGTGAGGCCAGAGCTGCATACAAACCTTCGGGTCAAGCATTAGTGCTACTTTCATCATATCTGGCTCCAGTTTTGTGTCTTGTTGTGTGGTGCCAAACAAATGCCAGATCTTAAACTATCAGTCTGCTGGCTTGATGCTGGGAACATAAAAAACAGCACTATTCAGAGTGTTTTCAGTAAAGTGCTTCTAAGGAAGCAAAGTTACCCAAGGGAAAGCTTAAAAGGCATCTGTAATTTGTTGGCTGATAAGGTTTGAGAGCCACTAGCCTAGAGATATCCAGACACTGCTTAGGGCAAGCTAATGTTTTAGATTCTGACTTTCTTGACATGTTTGGTACTTTACTCATCAGCACAAGTACACATCAGTACACATATAGCCTGTGTCATATATCAATATATGTTTGGTATAGCTATCACCTTGAACCACTGAGCAGAGACCTTCTTCCAAAATGGACATTAAATACAAGACCTTATTATCACAGCATTCACCACAACATAGAAAGTCTGTGTTTAATTCCTTCCCCTGGCTGGAAACACTCAAACCTCTCACCTTCCATCACCCATTATGGAGACAGATTTGGGTTATTCAGTCTGGAGAAGACTCTGAAGAGACCTTGTTGTGGCTTTTTAGTATGTTAAGGGGGGAATACAAGAAAGCTGGTGAGGGACTTCTTAGGATGTTGGGCAGTGATGAGACTAGGGGGAATGAAGCAAAAACAGAAGTGGGTGGATTCAGATTGGATGTTAGGAAAAATTTATTCACCATGAGAGTGGTCAGACACTGGAGCAGGTTACCCAGGGAGATGGTGGAAGCCCCATCCCTGTAAGTTTTTAAGGCCAGGCTGGTTGAGGCTCTAGGCAACCTGATCTACTGTGAGGTGTACCTGACCATGGCAGAGGGGTTTGGAACTCAATGATTTTAAGTCCTTTTCAGCCCTGACAGTTCTGTGATTCTGTGATTGTCCATCTATGGAGGAAAGACAGCCAAATGTCTTAGAGCAAAGTGTGGGAGCACAACTGAGCCTGGCTATAGAATGTGATGATTAGAACTCTCATGACTTTCTAGATAGTTAGTGTATTGCTGAGGTGACTTCCCCTCATTTCAATTTACCACCTTACTTTGGTTGTTGGTCTCTGTGCCAAGAGCTTTGTTTACACTTGTAAGAGCTGATGGGCCCAGTATATAGGCTATCCTTACGAGAAGATTACACATACTTTACTACCACCACTTTTAGATGCAATGTGGGAAACAGCAGTACAGCAAGAGAGACAAATCTGTGTGTTGAGTTTCACTGAACAGTTTTGGGAGAATCATCAACCTTGCATCAGAGACTGTTTCTATCTTTGAACTGGTGCTTCTTTCGTAGTGAGTCTTACCTCACAGTGAGACTGTTCAAGCACTTGTTCCTCTCCACTGAAGATTTACTTCTGTTTTTCAATTTCATGGAATCATAAAATCATAGAATCAACCAGGTTAGAAGAGACCTCCAAGATCACCCAGTCCAACCTAGCACCCAGCCCTGTCCAGTCAAATAGGCCATAGCCAGTATTTTTTTGAACACCTCCAGGAATGGCAACTCCACCACCTCCCTGGGCAGCCCATTCCAATGGCAAATCACTCTCTCTGGGAAGAACTTCCTCCAGTTTCACGTTCCTGTATAAAGAATGATTGAATCTCATATGGTCAGTCCTCCTTTGACTCTCAACACAGCAGTCTTTTACTTTTTGATCAGTGTGCTAGTTAGAGCCTAGCTGGGATATTTTGGTGAGAAGAGTTAGATTACAGGCTGTGAAAAGGAAACAGTGGTGATGTCTGCTTCACTCATAGGCTTGCTGAGATGTATAAGAACAAGAACACAAACATAGATAACAGAGTCTCTCTCTGGGCTCTGACTGGCTGCAGGCACTTCTCTCCCTAACCTGCTGACTAATCCATTTGCTACCTAACCCCCTGGCTGACCCTCCAAACTACCTTGAGCGTAAGGCAAAGTCTGGGGGTAGGTAGAGGGGTGGGAGAAGATGGAAGGGTGGTTGGGAGCCCCTCTTTGGGACTCTGGCTTCTGGGAGGGCTGTTGTGTTTCTGTATTTTTTTTAAACTTGTATCTCTCTGTATATATTGTAAATATCTGCTTGTATATTGTGTTAAGCTGTAGGTATAGCTTCATTCTTTAATTTCCAGCTCAGCTGAGTCTAGTCTGGGTGATTTTCCAAAGTGGGGGGGCAGGTGACACCCAAACCATCACAATCAGTGGAACAGTGATTGTTTCAGTTGTTGTAATTAAAGGGTAATAAATCTTGCCTATAAAGTTTCTTATTTGTTCTGGGGCTGAAGAGAAGCTGAAACATGTTCCTAAATTGTGAATGCATCATCAGTGTTGCTTGTTTTCTTAGAACTAATGATAGGCAGGAAAGATTCAGAAACGTAGCATAAAACATTGTATAATCTATTTTATGGAACCTTTTGGAGTGCCTTCAGTTCTGAGGAACACTGAGATGAGGTGAATTGCCACTGTTACTGAGTCTGCCATACTGAGTCTGAGGGAGCTGGTGTTGTTTAGCCTGGAGAAGAGGAGGCTCAGGGCTGATCTCATTGCTGTCTTCAACCACCTGAAAGGAGTTGTACTGGGGGAGGTATAGGCTGGATGTTAGGAAGATCTTCCCAGAGAGAGTGATTTGCCATTGGAATGGGCTGCCCAGGGAGGTGGTGGAGTTGCCATCCCTGGAGGTGTTCAAGAAAAGCCTGGCTGAGGCACTTAGTGCCATGGTCTGGTTGACTGGAGAGGGCTGGGTGCTAGGTTGGGCTGGATGATCCTGGAGGTCTCTATTCTATTCTATTCCATTCCAACCTGGTTGATTCTATGATTCTATGATTATGGCATCACTCATAAGTATTTAAAGCATTTAACCCTCCATGAGGGGCCTGAACTATAAATGTCTTTCTGTCATAAGGACAGCCTGTTCTTTTATAGTGGTGACATCAGATGTGTGGTCTCTTTCACGCTTGTCTCTAAGGGCACAGTAAGTTTTTTGCTTCTCACATTGTTTGGAACAGTAGTTGTATTGACAACAATGAAGCTACAGATATGTTAAGATACAGCAAACATCTTTTTTTGCTGTTATTGTTTGTATATTTAGAATCTTTTCAGCCATATTGGGATGTATTTTCTGTAGTGGTACCACCTAAGTCTGGCATCGCAAGGAACAAATCGACAAACTCTTGTCCCAGCTAAACAGGGAGTACGTAATAAGTATGAATACAAGACACTATGTTCCTTTACTGGAGCCCACAATTAAGCTAATAACACCATGCTGAGTTTTTTCAGCAAGTGGCCTTGTTTTTCAGCGGGTTTGAGCAATCAAAGTGTTCCAGTGACTTTGCAGGAAGCCTCTGCTCACACCTCCAAAGAGCATGAAGCATGGACATAACAGCCTAATTCAAGTACCCTCTTAAAACAAACCTGGGCATAATGTTCACACATCAAACTGTGCATAGCAAATAAAATCTAGAGCTTAATATGAATTCCAGTGAAGTCCATGGGAAAATTTCTATTTTTTAGGTCTTGGGTGAGACTCATAAGGCAGATTCAGAGGACAGAGTCACAGTTTTGAACTAGTCCTGGTCTAAGCGTGAACTCCCAAAGCACAAACAAAACTAATAAGTGCATTAATTTCACAAATATTTTTCCTAATACTACCTCTTTTAATTTAAAATAAGCCAGCAATTACATTTTCATTCAGTCTTCCCTTAAATAAGCATCATTTTTGTATCATTTACAGTTTCCAACTCTCTGTGAACACTATAGTTGCTTGCAGATACAGCCCTCCTAAAGCCTGCCCATCTGCAGACTGTAACAGTTCTGTAAATCATCTTTCCTGAGGTACTGGAAGAGAAGTATCTTTATTGATGATCTGGACCAGGGGATTCAGTCCATCATAAGTAAGTTTGCAGATGACACAAGCTAGGACCAGGTGTCAATATGTTGAGAACCCTGCAGAAGGACCTTCCCAGGCTGGATGGGTGGGGATGAAATTTATCAAGGCCAAGTGCAGGGTTCTACACTTTGGCCACAACAACTCCAGGCAGTGCTGCAGGCTGGAGACAGAGTGGCTGGAGAGCAGCCAGGCAGAAAGAGCCCTGGGGGTACTGGTGGATAGTAGCCAGTAGTGTGCCCAGGTGGCCAAGAGAGCCAATGGCATCCCGGCCTGGATCAGGAACAATGTGGCCAGTAGAACAAGGGAGGTTATTCTGCCTCTGTACTCAGCACTGGTCAGGCCACACCTTGAGTGCTGTGTCCAGTTCTGGGCTCCTTAATTCAAGAGAGATTTTGAGGAACTGGACCACATCCAGAGAAGAGCGATGAAGCTGGTGAGAGGCCTGGAACACAGCCCTGTGAGGAGAGGCTGAGGGAGCTGGGGGTGTGCAGCCTGGGGAAGAGGAGGCTCAGGGGTGACCTCATTGCTGTCTACAACTACCTGAAGGGAGGCTGTAGCCAGGTGGGGTTGGTCTCTTCTGCCAGGCAACCAGCAACAGAACAAGGGGACACAGTCTCAAGTTGTGCTGGCAGGGCGGTACAGACTGGATGTTAGAAGGAAGTTCTTGACAGAGAGAGTGATTTGACATTGGATGGGCTACCACCGTCCCTGGAGGTGTTCAAGCAAAGACTGGATGAGGCACTTAGTGCCATGGTCTAGTTGATTGTCTGGGGCTGGGTGCTAGGTTGGACTGGATGATCTTGGAGGTCTGTTCCAACCTGGTTGATTCTATGATTCTAAGTACATTCCCGATGCTGTTTATCAATGTCAAGTAAGTATGAGAAATATAGATGTGGTTTAGTATGCACCTGATCCTTCTGCTGTCAGAGCTCTGTGCATTGCCTTAGGTATGGTACCTGTTGCCATTTGGAATCATGCAGATTATACAACACTAGGTACATGTTACAGGAGTGCTTCAGCATGCTAGCAAGCATGTCTTCTCTTGAAACAACAGCTGAAAGCCAGATAGCAGTGCCCAGGGCATCTCCAACATCAGTGACAGCCTACATTTGGTCAACGGGACCATATCCATCATTTCAGGCAAAGGAGTTTCCATTCTTACTGAAAATGCCTGTCCAATCTATAAGTGTACATTGGAGTTGTCATCCCTGGAGGTGTTCAAGGATCAGGAGCCATGGTCTAGTTGACTGGACAGGGCTGGGTGATAGATTGGACTGGATGATCTTGGAGGTCTCTTCCAACCTTGGTGATACTGTGATACTGTGTGATTCTGTGATTGTATGACACCACTAAACAGAAAGATGGCTAGATTGTGATCCTAGAATCTGCAGCTTATACAATGTAAACTCTGCCTTGTTCACTTTGCTGAGGACTAGTTCCTATGGAAGTGAACTGCCTGCACCCACAGAGCACATCAGTTTGTCTTGCATTCTGTGTTGCATTCTGTTGCTGTTGTCTTTAAAGAAGACCTGTGTTTGTGTGTATGTGTTTCCAGTTCAAATAATGTGAAATGAGTACCGTGCTGCAGTCCGTCAGTGTGGTAGCATGAAAGCAAACATACATGTCATATGCCCTGGAACATGGCGTGCAGGTCTCTGGTTGTGCAAGAGAAGGCAAAGCCAGTATGGCATTAGGGAGCTGCAGAGAGTATCATGAACACACAGCCCATGTGCAATCTCTGAGATGAACTCCTCCCCAGATCATGCCAGAACACTGTGATGGAGAGAACGTTTGGAGTGGTCCGATACAACACCACAGAACAAGTTAACAATTGTGCTAGTTTGAGCCTAGCTGGGGTATTTTGGTGAGAGGAATTACATTATAGGCTGTGAAAAGGAAACAGTGGTTATGTCTACTTCACTCATAGGCTTGCTGAGATGGATAAAAACAAGAACACAAATATAGATAAGAGAGTCTCTGGCTTTTTGGGCTGCACTTCTCTCTCTCTCTAACCTAACCTGCCGTCTGTGTGACTAATCCTTCTGCTTCCTAACCCCTCTGGCTGACCCTCTGAACTTTCCTTGAATATAAGGCAAGATCTAGGGTAAGGGAGAGGGGTGGGAGGAAGGTGGAAGGGTAGTTGAGAGCCCCTCCTGGGGACTCAGGTTTCTGGGAGGGCTGTTGTGTTTCTGTATTACTTTTTAACTTGTATATTTCTGTCTATAGCTGTGTGTATTGTAAATACCTGCTTGTATATTGTGCTAAGCTGAAAGTATGAAGCTTCATTCAATTTCCAGAGCTGCTGAGTCTAGTCTGGGTGATTTTCCAAGGTGGAGGGTGAGGGGGGTGGGCAACACCCAAACCATCACAACAGTTTAGCACTGTGAACCAGTGGGGTCACATTCTTGTACCTTCTCCTACTTCTATTTAGCAGTATTAATACCTGTCTTCAGTGTCTAGCGGTTGGAATGATTGATGTTAGGGTTAAAAAATGTATGCCTTTGCAACTATACTTGCATTACTAACTTTTCAAATGTAGGAATGTAAATCAAAGTCTGCTTGAAAATGTTCTTTCACTTTGTGTTAGAAACCTTGGCCAGCTTGGATAAAAGGACTTGGATGAGCAGTTCTGCTCAGTGTTTCTGGAACTGCGTATGCCAGCTCCCTTAATATACCATACAAAGAGCTGTGTTCAATAGCATTCCTGCCTACAATGTGTGAGATCAGTGTGTTGACTGATGTAACCTGCATCCCACAGAGAGTAGATGGTCTGTGGATAATGTGCCTGCCCCCAAAAACGAGAGTCAATGAGAATTAAGCACTTAATACTGGTTTAAATCTACTTAAATCTGCTCAGGGTTACAATAAAGCTAATCCAAATCAGTACCCTGATGCACTGCTACTCTAAGTTTCAGTGGCTTTCCTATTCTGGGGAATCAGAAGGCTCTGGGGAAGCAAATGATTGGGGCATTGATTTAATATCAGTTCTGATTTAAATTTCTTGCAGCAAAATGGGTTCTGTTGACTCTGAGCCTGTGTGTTGTTATTTGGACTCTGGATAAGCAAAACAATGAGTTGTTAGGAAGACATTAGCACTTTTGCTTTGACTTCTTGAGGTGGAGTGAGGAGAGGGGGGGGAAATGTGCATTAGATTTGCTGTTATTTTTAACTTTTCAAACATTGACAATTGGCAATTGTTATCTGTTCTATTTCCCTATCAGCTCAAAATACACTTCATCAATACTGAATAGTGCTGCTGGTAGAGGAGTTGTGTTTTGCTGCTCATAAACAAATTATCTTTTAACAAATGGATACTTGGGATAATTTGTGACTACCATATTGCAAGCTCCTGCCAGCAGGAGCAGGGAGGTCATTCTGCCCCTGTACTCTGCACTGGTTAGACCACAGCTTGAGTACTGTGTCCAGTTCTGGGCCCCCCAGTTTAAGAGGGACATTGAGATGCTTGAACGTGTCCAGAGAAGGGCAACGAGGCTGGTGAGAGGCCTCGAGCACAGCCCTACGAGGAGAGGCTGAGGGAGCTGGGATTGTTTAGCCTGGAGAAGAGGAGGCTCAGGGGAGACCTTATTGCTGTCTACAACTACCTGAGGGGTGGTTGTAGCCAGGAGGAGGTTGCTCTCTTCTCTCAGGCAGCCAGCACCAGAACAAGAGGACACAGCCTCAAGCTGTGCCAGGGGAAATTTAGGCTTGAGGTGAGGAGAAAGTTCTTCACTGAGAGAGTCATTGGCTACTGGAATGGGCTGCCCAGGGAGGTGGTGGAGTCGCCGTCCCTGGAGCTGTTCAAGGCAGGATTGGACGTGGCACTTGGTGCCATGGTCTAGCCTTGAGCTCTGTGGTAACGGCTTGGACTTGATGATCTTTGAGGTCTCTTCCAACCTTGGTGATACTGTGAGACTGTGAGACTGTGAGACTGTGAAATCAGACTATTTGTGGCTTTCACAGGGTCGTTACTGTTGCATGGGAACATCTCATCCACAAATGTCTGCAGGACTTCAGTCTGCACTGTGAGAGAAGGAAATACCCACGTACTATGAGGAAATATCTCCTGGAGTTTCTAGGATGCTTTAGTCTCTGAGTACACATTATTATCTTTTTCAGCAACAGAACAAGGGGACACAGCCTCAAGTTGTGCCAGAGGAGGTCTAGGCTGGGTGTTAGGAGGAAGTTCTTCACAAAGAGAGTGATTGGCATTGGAATGGGCTGCCCAGGGAGGTGGTGGAGCCACCGTCCCTGGGCGTGTTCAAGAAAACCCTGGATGAGGCACTTAGTGCCATGGTCTAGATGACTGGATAGGGCTGGGGGATAGGTTGGACTGGATGATCTTGGAGGTCTCTCCAAACCTGCTTGATTCTATGAATCAGTAGCACTTTTCTTTGCTAAGGTAAACACCCAGAAATCATCCATCTGCTGATGGGTAGCTTGCTATCCCTAGGGATGACAACCAGAGTTATCTGCTCCCCACACTGTATTGATGAAATTCTGTTTGCAATGAAAATAAGGCTGGTAAGAGCTGTAATGCAGGGAACTTCTCACCACGTTCAAGCAAGACCAGCTCTTGGTGTTTGGAGTCAAATTAATTTGAGAGTCATTTCAGCATGTTATGGGCTTACTCTGCATGAAATAATTTCTGTTACTCATTGTATAGGACTACACTTAGAATCATAGAATCAACCAGGTTGTAAGAGATCTCCAAGATCATCCAGTCCAACCTAGCACCCAGCCCTATCCAATCAACTAGACCATGGCACTAAGTGCCTCAGCCAGGCTTTTCTTGAACACGCCCAGGGATGGTGACTCCACCACCTCCCTGGGCAGCCCATTCCAATGCCAATCACTCTCTCTGGCAACAACTTCCTCCTAACATCCAGCCTTGACCTCCCCCAGCATAACTTGAGACTGTGTCCTCTTGTTCTGTTGCTGGTTGTCTGGGAGAAGAGACCAACCCTCACCTGGCTGCAGCCTCCTTTCAGGTAGTTGTAGACAGCAATGAGGTCAGCCCTGAGCCTCCTCTTCTCCAGGCTAAACATCCCCAGCTCCCTCAGCCTCTCCTCATAGGGTTTGTGTTCCAGGCCCCTCACCAGCGTCGTCTCCCTTCTCTGGACACTTTCAAGTATCTCAACATCTCTCTTGGACTGAAGAGCCCAGAACTGGACACAGTAATTCCACATTCATCAAAAAGACATTTTTGTCCATTCCTAGAATTAACAGGCATGGCTATAATTGCATTTATCTTGAGTTTGCCTGTTGGGCTCACTTGAATTCTCTTGTTTGAGGTAAGAGTATTCCGCAGATTTTTCATACACCTGAGCTATCCTTAGGGAAGGTTGTTCAGTGTATTTTTTCTGTTTGTTTTTGGGTTTGAAGCTTTTCTGTTGGTTTTTGTTTGTTTGTATGGTTTTTATTGGTGAGGGGGGATTTAGTGCTTTCCATCTATTAAATTCTTTCTAAATTTAAAAGCAAATTAAGAGCTTAGCACTGATACTTGCCTGTTGTCTGATTTCGAAGGGAAAATTAAATCATCTACATGCTGTCCCTAGAACCTGAATCCATCCTAGGCAGCATCACTGAATCTAACTTGCAAGATCTTGGGGGGGGATAAATAAAGAAAAAAGAAGTTTAATTTGGCTTTGTTTTCCAAAACAGCAACTGTGACAGCCACAGTGTTTTGGAATACCAGTGAAGAGAAATATTACTGACATTAGATGGCTCTGAAATCCTTGTTCCACTGATGTCTTATGAATGTGGCATGATCTTCTGTGCTAGTTTGAAGCTACCTAGATTGTTTTGGTGGGAAGAACTAGATCATAGGTTGAGAAATGAAAACAGTGGTGATGTCTATTTCACTCACAGTCTTGCTGAGATGTGTAGAAAGGAAAAGCAAAACATTAGATAAAGGCACTTCACTTGGGCACTTCGTTCTGGGCTGTGCTCTCAGCTCTTTGCCTGCTGGGGAGCTCAGGCTGCTGGCTGAACTCCATCTTGCTTTCTAACTTCACCCTCTATTTGCTTTTTTGGCTGATTCACCTTTGCTTCTTAATCCCCCTGGCCGACCTGCATTCTTCCTTGGTACTGGGGTAAGGTTGAGAGGGGTAGGGGGAAGGTGAGGGGGTGGTTGAGAGCCCCTCCTGGGGACTCAGGTTTCTGAGAGGGGAGTTGTGTGTCTGTATTACCTTTTACCTTGTATATTTCTGTATATAACTGCATATACTGTAAATATCTGCTTGTAAATTGTGCCAGCTGTAAATATAAGCTTCATTCATATTTCCAGAGCTGGCTGAGTCTAGTCTGGGTGATTTCTAAAGTGGGGGGGGGGGGCAGGGGGCACCCAAACCACCACATCTTCCTACGGACTGATACGAGAAGAGACACTTAAAGTAAATGCATTTTGTGCACAAAGGGTTTCTCCTGGAACCATTTAAAAGTAGGATTTTCGGTGCCTGTATCTTCAAGCCATATTCAAGGGCACCTTGATTTAAACTGTAACCAGTGCCCCAGTGTATTGTCACAGGGTTATTTCTGTTCTTTGGGGAGAAAGTCAGGCTGCCAATACACGTCCTTCATGGCAGAATATCTGTCTAGAGAGAGGAAAGCAGATGTATGTATAAGGCTTAAAATCCCAAATATAGCCTCTATTAGGTGTGATAATTATTTTCAAGGAAAAGTGATAAGATGCAGTTTAAATCCATGGGGCACATTGTTCCAATGAACGTGTAGTATATTTATTAGAGTACTCACAGGATTTATAGCTGCTCCAAAGAAGTACATCTGCTCTATGACTACAGGCAACATTAGTTTCTAGGGAAAGTTTCATGAAACTTTTGTTAATGTGCTTTAACCTCTCACATGCTGACTGGATGTACCTAGAAGTGACTTGAGCCACTTAGTCAACTTCTACTGACAAAGGCTAGATGACAGTTTCCAGCTGATCTGGATGCTTATGCTGGAGTAAGACCTTTGCCTTGAGTCCCAGCTCCAGACTGTCAAGACCTAAAATCTGTGTGGTTCCTGGTTTGTGGGACAGGAAATCCAGTATGAAAACTGGATGGGAATGATAGATCTCCAGTAGTACCTGATCACAGAATCACAGAATCAACCAGGTTGGAAGAGACCTCCAAGATCATCCAGGCCAACCTAGCACCCAGCCCTGGCCAATCAACTAGACCATGGCACTAAGTGCCTCAGCCAGGCTTTTCTTGAACACCCCCAGGGACGGTGACTCCACCACCTCCCTGGGCAGCCCATTCCAATGCCAATCACTCTCTCTGGCAACAACTTCCTCCTAACATCCAGCCTATAGCTCCCCCAGCACAACTTGAGACTATGTCCCCTTGTTCTGTTGCTGGTTGCCTGGCAGAAGAGACCAACCCCCACCTGGCTACAGCCTCCCTTCAGGTAGTTGTAGACAGCAATGAGGTCTGCCCTGAGCCTCCTCTTCCCCAGGCTAAACACCCCCAGCTCCCTCAGCCTTAGCTCACAGGGCTGTGTTCCAGACCCCTCACCAGCTTCCTTGTCACCCTTCTCTGGACACGTTCCAGCACCTCAACCTCTCTCTTGAGGACACAGTACTCTTCCAACCTGCTTGATTCTATAATTCTATGAATAGTCTAAAACCCACTTCATTTATTGTTTTGGGTTTTTTTATCCCAAGTATTATGTCACTCATAAAACACTTCTGTTTCTCTTTTTTTATATATGTATGTATGTAATTCAAAATGCAATATGTTTGCTGTTACTGGCTTTGATGAACAGATGAAGTATGATAGCCTGAGAAAGAGTTGACACAAGATGACTTTGGCCTGTATAAATTACTGTCAGGGAATTTTCAGGGAAGTACTGAAGTAAATTTGCAGTGCCTAAAAAAGGTGTTGTGAATTACAGCATAATCACTGCTGCTGAACACTCTGGTAGGTTAAACAATTAAATGAATGTACACTCTAGGTGAGGTGTAGCAGTTTCTCCTTAGAGTTTAGCTTCTCAAACTGCACTGCAGCCTTTGAAGGGAAAGAGTTTAGAAGGGGCATTTTCCCATGCCCTTGCCACATACCATATTTCTCCTCTGTCAACACACTGCCTTCCCCATCACAGGTAATGCAGAGATGGCAGTCCTTGGTCTTGCTGACCTGTATCAGCTCCTATAGGGTGTGTAGCTAAGACCCTTCCAGCCTGCGCCAGTACCTTCCTGGTCCTTAGCTACTCCGTGTAACCAGATTCCAGGCTTTTCAAATTACATTCCTGAAAGACTCCAATTAAGAAGACTGTAAGAACAGAAAGAGCTTGTGAAGCTCAGGATCCTTATGGGATACTCCTGAATATATACTTCTGGCAGTGGCCTATATTTTATGCGTTCAGTAGCAAGATAGCTTAGAGTGAGTGAGAGTAATCTGTTCTGTCTGGTGAAGAGCTCCTGACTGCAAAATATCACTGTTTTCATAGCTAAAAGAGAAAATGGGAATGTTTCTATTGTTGTCTTTTGGTCATTTGTGGCAGTACCATTTTTTTTTCCATTTTGGATTTTTTCTACAATGCAAAGAAGTCTGGGCTTAGCTTTTATCCATGACATTGCAGATATTCTAGATTTTTCACCTCAAGTCTTGCGATCCTCATTTTCTTACAGTCTGCAGTCTCAACCATTACAGTGAAACAAACCCAATTTTCATAGAGTCATAGAATCAACCAGGTTGGAAGAGACCTCCAAGATCATCCAGTCCAACCTAGCACCCAGCCCTGTCCAGTCAACTAGACCATGGCACTAAGTGCCTCAGCCAGGCTTTTCTTGAACACCTTCAGGGACAGAGACTCCACCACCGTCCCTGGGCAGCCTATTCCAATGCCAGTCACTCTCTCTGGCAAGAACTTCCTCCTAACATCCAGCCTAGACCTTCCCCAGCACAACTTGAGGCTATGTCCCCTTGTTCTGTTGCTGCTTGCCAGGGAG
>WAAF01001094.1:118092-131304 GCA_013400475.1 Tricholaema leucomelas | reverse complement strand
TCTACCAGCACCCCCAGGTCCCTTTCTGCCTGGCTGCTCTCCAGCCACTCTGTCCCCAGCCTGTAGCGCTGCTTGGGGTTGTTGTGGCCAAAGTGTAGAACCCTGCACTTGGCTTTGTTAAATCTCATCCCATTGGCCTCTGCCTACCCATGCAGCCTGTGAAGGTCCCTCTGCAAGGGCTGTCCTACCCTGGCATTTCTGGCACTTGTGACTATCACTAAATCCTCTAAAACATGCATTCCAAAGTCTCTAGATTTTGGAGGCAAACATAAACTGCAGCACTCGTTACTTTTATATTGCCATTATTTTTAGGGTAGACTCGTGACCATGGGAACACAGCTTGTGATCACAGAATGCCTGGCATGGCCTTGCATGAATCCTTGCTGAAATGCAGCAGTGGGCTAAGGTAGGGAATGCACTTTGAAAAAGAGACAAATAAATAACCAGTGTGCAACTGCCTAAATCCTGAGGGTGCTGGCATGGAGGCTAGGCTGCTTTTAAGCTGCCTGTGCACAAGGAGCAAACATCGATCTTCTGTCCAACCAGTCACTTCCATCAAGAGGGGCAGCCAGCAGAATTGCTGCCTGCCAGCTGTAGGCAGCTCTGCAGCAGGTAACACTCAGTTATACCTGTTTGTGCTCACAAAGAGCTGTGAAGAACAGGCAGGGGATTGCCTTGGCTTTGAGGAAAGAATGAGACAAGAATATTTTACTGCTCTTTGTGAAGTGACTCCCTAGCTAGCAACTGCATCTTGATTGCTTTAGGTCCTGTAGCTTTACTTTCACCACCCACCCTGCCCTCACAGCCCACAGAAGTTGCAGAATACCTTCTTCTATCCTCCCATTTGGGCCCCACATATCCCAGTGACAGCATTCTTGCCACCACAGACCCAGGCAGCCTCCCTCCATCTATAAACTTAATGCAGGGGCCTCTTGAATCAACACTAAAGGTAAAGGGAAGGGGCAAGCAAGATGGTTGATGCCTGTTGCTGCTTGTGCCTGCTGCCTGTTCCTTGTGCCTAGCAGATGTCAGGCAGCAGCCGGAGCTTCCTCTGCTCCAGCTTCTTTTCCCATCTAGCCCTGTTTTAGTCTTTGCCCTTTGTTCTTGAAAGACAAAAATCAACCTTAGATACACAGCTGCCTAACCCAGGCCCTTTGTTTTGACAGTATCCAGAAAGTGGCATGTCTCCTTCAGAACGTGGTGACATAAAGTGCCCAGAATCACATCATAAAGTGCCCAGCACACATGTGACAGGGAGATGAACAGCAACCTACAAAGTCTGCCCAAGAGTCACAATCAACACTCAGGCAGTATCACTATGTCTAACTGCATGCTGTGTTTATCTGCTTGATTTAAACATGGCTTGAAACGTGCTGCACTGTCGTGACTGCTAGGCAGACACATGCCTGGAAGAGTGGGGAGGCTTATTACCCAAAGCAATATCCAGTGAGGGAAAGCAGACTTCATCATAAAGAAGGTGATAAAGATGTAGAATCATAGAATCATAGAATCAGTCAGGGTTGGAAGGGACCACAAGGATCATCTAGTTCCAACCCCCCTGCCACGTAGGAGTAATGCTTTGCTTATCCAGTGACTCTGATTTCAAGTACTTTTCTTTGCATGTAATTCTTTTTTTCTACATATATGTAAAATAGGGGTATTGCCTTCTGCTCTCCCTTTTTCTATTTTGAATTCAAACTCTTTGGGACAGACATCTTATTTGGATTCACACAGGTGCTTGCTTTGGGTGCTTCAGGTGCTTGCTGTTGTGCCCATTCTTACCCATACAAAACTTCTCCATTCACGTTTGCTCTTTAAATCGTCTGGATTAGATTCCACAAATGGTCTTGCAGAGTGTATTGAGTTTATGGCAGAGCTGAGCACTGCATCTTGAATTCATAGGACTCAGCAAGGCTCAGACTCCAGAGTCAAGGCAGATATAAGCATGTGCTAGCACTTTCCACTTCAAAGCGAACCAAAACCTAGAAGGGGTCAATTTTCTGATTCAGGATGAGATCCAACACCAACCTCACAAAAATATCTCAATGCATGACTCTCCTCTCAGCCGCAGCAGAAAACGGGAAATTGATTCGTCCCATTAGATTTTGCTGCTTTAGGATAAAATCTTCTAAGAACATCTCATTACTTTGCTGTACTTCAAACAGGAATTAAAGTTTCTCCCTCCTTTAGATGAGTCCTTAAGCACTACTGGTAGCTAGACCCATATTCAATTCTGTGTTTCCTGCCTATATCTGCTGTCTACAACTACCTGAAGGGAGGCTGTAGCCAGGTGGGGGTTGGTCTCTTCTGTCAGACAACCAGCAACAGAACAAGGGGACACAGTCTCAAGTTGTGCTGGGGGAGGTCTCGGCTGGATGTTAGGAGGAAGTTGTTGCCAGAGAGAGTGATTGGCATTGGAATGGGCTGCCCAGGGAGGTGGTGGAGTCACCATCCCTGGAGGTGTTGAAGCAAAGACTGGATGAGGCACTTAGTGCTATGGTTTAGTTGACTGGATAGGGCTGGGTGATAGGTTGGACTGGATGATCTTGGAGGTCTCTTCCAACCTGGTTGATTCTATTCTATTCTGTTCTATCTACTTGAGTACCAGGCAGCCCTGAGGAAGCCTTGTACACGCTCCTGTCAGGATCCAGTAACTGCAGTACTTAACCCTATCATGAAAGGACAAGAGAGTGCATTGCCACATCAGTGGAGGATAATCCACCTTCTCTTCAGTAGGAAAGCAATGCCAGTCATTAGTATATTGACATAGTAGGTTCACAGTACAAGGTACTTCTCTGACTCTGATTGTTTTCCTGATAAGTGCTTTTCCTGCTGAGCCTACTTGCCTTGCCAGAAATGTCCTTTGAGAAACCTTTCTATCTCTGAAAATATTGTTGCTTTCATTCTAATGATATGTTTCCCTTTGCTAACTGAATTGACTTGGGTTCATTTTTAGTGGTTTAGCTCTTCTTTGCAGTGGTTAAATGAAGCAGTTCACAGGGAAGTATGCAAATCACTAGAACCAGAGAGAAGTCAGTGTCAGAACTGTAGCAAAATGGGAAGGAACAGGCTTCATGCAGGAAACCTTCAAGATCTGCTCCTATATATGTATCCAGGTGGGGGTCGGTCTCTTCTGCCAGGCAACCAGCAACAGAACAAGGGGACACAGTCTCAAGTTGTGCCAGGGGAGGTCTAGGCTGGATGTTAGGAGGAAGTTCTTCCCAGAGAGAGTGATTGGCATTGGAATGGGCTGCCCAGGGAGGTGGTGGAGTTGCCATCCCTGGAGGTGTTCAAGAAAAGCCTGGCTGAGGCACTTGGTGCCATGGTCTGGTTGATTGGCCAGGGCTGGGTTCTAGGTTGGACTGGCTGATCTTGGAGGTCTCTTCCAACCTGGTTGATTCTGATTTTATTTTTTGTTGCTGTTGTTAAAACATCTAAGTTTAAAATTAAAATCACAATGAAGTCCTTGGAGAACACCAATGATCCCTGAAATCCATAGGGAGAACTGCACTGGTTTTCACGCCGTGTGGAAGCTATCTTGAATATGTGTAGTGGTTTGGGTATCCCCCGCCCTCCCACACTTTAGAAATCACCCAGACTAGACTCAGTCGGCTCTGGAAATTTGAATGAAGCTTATATTTACAGCTGGCACAATTTACAAGCAGATATTTACAGTATATACAGTTATAGACAGAAATATACAAGGGAAAAAAGGTAATACAAACACAATTCCCCTCCCAGAAACCTGAGTCCCCAGGAGGGGCTCTCAACCACCCCTCACCTTCCCCCTACCCCTCTCAACCTTACCCCAGTCCCAAGGAAGAATGGAGGTTCGGCCAAGAGGGTTAAAAAGCAAGGTGAAGCAGCCAAGCAAAGGAGGGTGAGGTTAGAAAGCAAGATGGAGTCCAGCCAGCAGCCACGAGCTCCCCAGCAGGCAAAGTTCCCCAGCGAGGAGAAGAAGCAAATGCAGTAATCTTTGTTTTGCCTTTCTTCTTTACACATCCCAGCAAGACTGTGAGGGAAGTAGACCTCACCATTGTTTTCATTTTACAGCCTATCATCTAGTTCTTCTCACCAAAACATGCTAGCTAGGCTCAAACTAGCACAATATGTTACAACAGTGTCCAGTGATTTGAAAATCTTAAAGTGGATCTTTCACTAGAGCTCTCTTTGCATGCTCCAGCTTTACATATTTCTTTGCTTCCTGAGTTTTCAGTCACCTTGGCCTTTTCACCATGGCTTTGTCCATTTTGAGTAAGCAGCCAGATGTACCACGTGTGGTTTAGGGAGAGCTAGGTCAGAAGCCCAGAAGTTGCTGCCAGGGTAGCCGTCATCTTATTGCTCAATCTCAAGTTATTTCAAGGCATTGAGAATCCACTGAGAGCTTCCTCAGCCTGGAATGCAGTGGAGCTATGTCAAGAAGTAACCACTAGAAGAAATGAAGTTAAATGTAAGGATACTTCAAGTATAAAGTACAATTATCCATCTTGCTCTGTTGTGAAAGGACGTATGCCAACTCTTGATGCCCTTAGAAATCATACACTTCTCACAGCTGATGGGAGGCTTGAACTACTTGTCTGTTGTATCACACTCAGTGCTCTCCAAACCCTTGAGTTTTAAGGAATGAAACAGCCACTTCACTACTGGTATCAGGTGAACATTTCCAAGATGAATGAAAAGTCTATATAAGCTTGAAATACTGTATCAGTAATTGTTAACATTAGCTATTAATATTTTTGCTTGGAGAGATGAAGGATGATTCACAAACAATCAGGGCTTAACAGCTAAGCCTTGGCACTGAAGACCCACTGGCATTTTATCTTTAAGATTCCAGCGTGTTTGTGGTGCTGCTTTTATACTTAGAGCAATAAAATGCTGATTCTTCCAAGTGCTTCCAATTTGCTTGAATCAGATTTACAGAACAGCATTTTAGCACTGCTCCCAGGTATTACAAGAAAGGGTAAAGCTGCTTCAGGTGCTTGCAGATCTCCATTTCAGGGTGCTGGCTGAGGCTCCCAGCAACTTCCACTTCTCAAAAGCAATGTTTTTCTTTACTGAGGAGACACGTACAGTGAACAGTGAACTTGTTCTGACATGCCTGCTTAAGGAGACGAACTGACTGAACAAATCAAATCAAGCCACGAGCAAGACTGAGGGTAAATGGGCACATTTGTGGAAAGGAGTAGAAATTTAGCCCAGGTTACCTCATCATTTAACAGACTCCTTCCTTTTTCACCAGCCAAAATGGGTGCTGAATGTGTGTGATGGTTTGGGTGTTACCTGCTCCCCCCCTTCTTTGGAAAATCACCCAGACTAGACTCAGCAGCTCTGGAAATTGAATGCAGCTTTGTATTTACAGCTTAGCACAATATACAAGCAGGTGTTTACAATATATACAGCTAGATACAGAAATATACAAGGTAAAAGGTAATACAGAAACACAACAGCCCTCCCAGAACCTGAGTCCCCAGGAGGGGCTCTCAACTACCCTTTCACCTTCCTCCCACCCCTCTCCCTTACCCTAGATCTTGCCTTATATTCAAGGAAAGTTCAGAGGGTCAGCCAGAGGGGTTAGGAAGCAGAAGGATTAGTCACACAGACATCAGGTTAGGTTAGAGAGATGCAGCCCACAGAGCCCAGACAGCAACTGTGTTTGTGTTCTTGTTCTTGTACATCCCAGCAAGCCTATGAGTGAAGTAGACATCACCACTGTTTCCTGTTCACAGCCTGTGATGTAGTTCTTCTCACCAAAACATTCTAGCTAAGCTCTAACTAGCACAATGTGGGAAGAGTTTAGTGTCAGTTTGGTCTCTATCTGTCTGTAAGCAATAACATCAGTGTTTTTAAGTGACCATCTGATGGTGTGAGGTGGTGGTAAGCTCTCTGCAGAGTTGTGGAGGCTGCTGAAAGCAGGGTCTTCAGGTGAGCATTAAGACACAGATATCAGTGCCGTAAGGCACACGCTGGCTTTCCTTGGTCTGTTTTTTTTTTGAGCATGGTGCTGTCACCTGAGTGGTGACAGTCTTGGCCTTACACAGGCAGTGGCACTTGCCCCTGGAGCCAGCTAACATGCAATAGGCTGGATGTTAGGAGGAAGTTCTTGACAGAGAGAGAGATTTGCCATTGGAGTGGGCTGCCCAGGGAGGTGGTGGAGTCATCAACCCTGGAGGTGTTGAATAAAAGGTTGGATGAGGCATTTGGTGCCATGGTCTAGTTGATTGGACAGGGCTGGGTGCTAGGTTGGACTGGGTGATCTTGGAGGTCTCTTCCAACCTGGTTGATTCTATGATTCAATGTAGCACAAGCATTGCCAGACCACAGTTGGCAAGAAAACTTCTGCAAGTGTTTGTTATGCAGACCTGTAAGTTATTTTCTTTAAAAACCATAAAATAAGCAATGTGGATTACTTTGAAATACCTGTTTCGGATCAAAGCTGAAATGACAAAAAAGTGCAACTAGGTCATCCAAGATAGCACACAGAGCAGTTACATATAACTCACAAGCTGTAGGAAATTTGCCCAGGTTGCTGTGGGCATCTCAAACAGCATCAGAAACTTAACTGAGTCAGTGCTGACTTGCTGTGGACTTTACTGTGAATGTACATACCTTAAATGTATGTTTATAGGAGTTGCAGCCATCCTAACTCTCAAAAGTACTGTGTCCAGTTCTGGGCTCCTCGGTTCAAGAGAGATGTTCAGATACTGGAAGGTGTCCAGAGAAGGGTGACAAGGAAGCTGGTGAGAGGCCTGAAACACAGCCCTGTGAGGAGAGGCTGAGGGAGCTGGGGGTGTTTAGCCTGGGGAAGAGGAGGCTCGGGGCAGACCTCATTGCTGTNGGACTGGCTGAGGCACTTAATGCCATGGTCTAGTTGATTGGACAGTGCTGGGTGCTAGGTTGGACTGGATCTTGGACTGGATCTTGGAGTTCTCTCCCAGCCTGGTTGGAATTCTATGATTCTATGATATGTTAGTTCAAAAATTCAGTAGGTCTAATAGTCAGTCTGCATTGTTATTAAAGCCTCAATCTTTTTCCTTGTCAAAGATATGGATAGCCCTTAGAGACAACGACAGAATAAAATCCTTTCATTTCATTTTAAAATACTCTGGTGAGAAAAGTTTTGCTTTAGAAAGTGGCCTAGCTCATTTGTTTTATTTCACAAATTACCCAGGCGCCCATTTGTGCTTTATAACTGGGACTGGGCATTAGTTCTTGATTAGAAGAGCTGTCATCTCCTTCTCTGTGAAGAAACATGAATCACAAGCAGGCAGTTATTGGTAGAGCTCCGGACCGTTTAAAGTCACAAAATCAAATCTCAGAGATGGGGGTGGAAAGGGTAATGAAACAAAAGAGGTAGAGGGGAAAAAAAAAAAAAAACCCAAAAAGAGTTTGTTGCACAATAAGGGTGAAAATCTCAGAACTTATTTGCACTAAGAAAGTATCAATAACCGTAAAATTTCACAGCCCCCTCTTTAGAACCACAGCCTTAACGTTTTGTAGGGGAAATAAAGCTTTGGTTAACCTTGGCACTGGCAGACCTCATTAAAATAACAGCCTGTCACTTTCGAGTTTAAAATAACAGGGTTGTCAGTTTTATATTCAGCAGAACAATCTACGGTCTTACTCCCTGGGAAACGCTGCTTGTGTGCGCATCGGCGGGGTTGGCAGGGCAGCAAAAGCTGAGCAACACTGCCATCTCCAGGAACACCCCCGGAGCCGAGGTGCTCCGCAGCAGCTGAAGCAATGCCAGGCTCAAAACCCACCGTGCCCTGCTCGCTTCGCTTTTTAAAAGGCTGAAAAATAATCTGTGATCGAGCACGTAGAGCTCCGGCAACTGCTTGGCATTTAAATTTGTTTCGAGGGAAAGTGTGGAAATGTATAATGTATGGGGGGGGGGGGGGAAATCATCTCCATATAGAGCAAATAAAGTTCTGCTTCGCTTATTCCAAATCGAACAAGTCACCTTCCCTCAGGTACCTAATGTGCATTGAAATTTTGGGCACCTAATGAGCTGTTCTAAACAAAAATATGTGGCTGAGCTCCCTGTATCTAATCACAAACCAAATGAAGGTGCCTTTAAAAAAAAAACACTGAGAGAGAGAGAGAGAGAGAGAGAGACATCTTCTTTAGCTGCATTTAAACACCTGGATGAGATGGAGAAAGCCCTGCTCAGTTGCAAGAGAGATGGTGAGATACCAAAATGTGTCCAGAGAAGGGTGACAAGGAAGCTGGTGAAGGGCCCGGAACACAAGACCTATAAGGAGAGGCTGAGGGAGCTGGGGGTGTTTAGTCTGGNCAACCTAAACCATTCTATGATTCTATGATTCCATGATCTAGTTGACTGGATAGGGCTGGGTGCTAGGTTGGACTGGATGATCTTGGAGGTCTCCTCCAACCTGGTTGATTCTATGCTTGCACAAGCCCCTAGGGAGAGATATCTATGCAAAGATGGCCTCTGAGATACTGAGAGAGAGATGGCAGATGTAAAAAAGGACACACAGGAGACATATCTTTCTCAAGGGGCAGCCCCTAAAACTTAGGGGTCTGAGTTAACTGCTTTTCATTAAGCTCAGTTTACAAAGAAAACTGTGTGTCAGTTAGAATACCCATCTCTTCCATACCAATCTGCTCGTGGCATATGCTTCTTCTCCTGGCTGTGACACCAGCATAGCAGAAACATAACAATGAGTTAGAGACAGGATACAATATGTGCTTGCTGACCTAGTCCTTTAAAAAAACATTGTTGGCCTTTAGTCTTAGGATGCTTTCAGACTAATGGACAGAAGTACTGATTGATGTATGAAAGTCCAGCACAGCTGTCTGCTGCTAGGGGATAACACAAATCAGATTGCTTTTTCTTCCTGCATGGATATCCATGCCCACAACAAAGGGTATGCTATTCATGATCCCAGGCATGGCTTGGGTGGTCAAGTGTTAAGTCTGTTGTCAAGATGCCCATCGTTATGCAAGATCTCCATAATGAAGACTGCAAGGGTGCTGTGTGTTTGTGGCTGGGTATGTCAGACACATCTTGGAGGGGGAAAGGAGCAGGCTGTAGAAAGCTAGAAGGCTTTCTCCTTTTTTTTCACCTTGAAATAATGTGGTATAAAGAAGTGGGTTTACTTAAATGTTGTTTGTGAATTAAAGGGCAAAGGAGCATGTAACTGAAGAAACCAGACAGACAGGAAGGTGGCTTGAGGTGGCTGCTTTCATGTCTGTTCTCTAAGGCAAAACCTCAAGCCATTTTTCTACTCACTGTAGCTGTTCTGTTAGTTCTACACGCCAGCAAGATACACTTTACATACCTAGTCTGAAGTACCTAGAATTACAACACCTCATTGCAAACATCCACATCTTCCAAATGGCTACTCTGCCATGACCCAATCCACAGTACATCACCCAGAATGGCACCCTAGTACACCAAAGACGCAACATCCAGTGAGCAGCCAGAAACATCTGTATGTAAAGCATAAAGACTTAACTCCTGATGGGACTTTGTATTGAGGTGCTGCTGAACATGCCTATGGAGAAGACATTGGCATAAAAAAAGCAAGCTGAATATTCTGCTTGTGTTTTTCAAAAGGAAAATCTTCTCAACTTGCAGTATAAAGGGTGGAAGAAAGATGCAAGGCCTCTTTCTTCTTGAGACAAGCGAAATTCCTTATTATTCTATTTTATTTATTGCACTGAACCCCAGTCCATTTTGAGCACATTCCATGATATTTTAGCATCTTCTGATGTTCCTCTATCTATGAGAGTATGGATTATACTGTTAGGGATGAAAAAATCTGGACTTGCCAGGGAAGGACTTGGGAGGGGAGGAGAAGTGGAAAAGATAATTTACTTTTTTAAAATTATCTTATGGCCCCCACCTGTAAAATTTGCTTTTTAGCCCTCAGTGTCTCCTGATCCCACATTATCCCGCTGCCAAAGAAGCGGCTTTCCATCATTTTAAACCAAAATAGATTCCATGGGCAATTGGCTGCCCACTTCACAAGCAAATATCCAGTGTTTTCCATGCCTTGGAAAATGTAGTCATCTCACTGTTAGTTTTGCATGGTATTTTCAATGCTTTCTTGAATTATCCTGGTGAGTCTTTTGATTTTTCCAGATATCCTGAATTAAAATAAGGAATACTAAGGTCTGATTCCTGCTAAAATGATGGGCTTGCTTTTTAGCTTCATTACTTTGGAGTGCAAGGTGAGTAAAGAAGACAGAAACGTCGGCTGGCTTAATCTACCTGCTTATAACTGAGCCCATGCTGGTAGGATGGGAACTGAGCTGATGAGTCCTGTTCCAAGTTCTGCTGAGGAATTGTGTGACAGATGCAACTGCCTTGGCCACATAAGAAGTCAGTGGCAGAAACAAGAAAAAAGTATCATGTAGAGCATGTAACTATACCATTTCCACAATTCTGGATATGAATTGCTCTCTGGAAGTACAAATATTTACCTTTCCTCACCTACACAATAAGTTCTTTCTTCTACAAGCAATTCTAGATGAAGGCCAGGTAATTTTCATATCCATTTCTGCATACCCCCCCCAGTAAATTGAAAACCTTAACTCTTTCTGTGGCTCTTGCTATATCCTTTTATCATTGAGAAAGTGTTGCAATTCAAAACAAATTTAGCACCTTCAAAGTAGATGAATAAAAGTAATTCAGTGTAATATCAGGGCTACATCAGGAAGACAGCTGGGGAAAATCAGGCTAACTACAGTCTAACTGCAGGTGGGGAGATTCAGACTGGACGTGGAGAGGAAATTGTACAGCATGTGAGTGGTGAGAGCCTGGAATGGGTTGCCCAGGGAGGTGGTTGAGGCCCCATCCCTGGAGGTGTTTAAGGCCAGGCTGGATGAGGCTGTGGCCAGCCTGCTGTAGGGTAGGGTGTCCCTGCCCATGGCAGGGGTGTAGGAGTAGATGATCCTTGTGGTCCCTTCCAACTCTGACTGATTCTGATTCTCTCAGTCAAAGAGATTCAGCTGTCTCCATCTAAATAAATCTCTGCTAGAGAAAGTGGAAAAGAAATCTGCAAAATACCAAAATCACATCTGTCTTGTGTTTGAATGTTTCCACTGAAGTCTAACCAAGCTTAGAAGTTAATCTTTAACTCAAAGAATAGGAAATAGCAAAGAAGCACTTACAAGGCCACAGGTCACTAGAGGGATACAGTAGTCTAACTTTGTAAACCACAAGCAAGCAATGTTAACTGAATCCTTAAGGGTTATCTTGCTTACAAGGGACTGTACATCTGGTACATATTTTTTTGCATGCTGACTGTGATCAAAACAAAGAACAAAGGGACATGCATAACCATGTACATTAGCAACAGACTTTCTGCAGCCATCTGGGTCAGGGCAATGCCAAGCACAAATCCTGGCTGGGCAGTGAGTGGCTGGAGAGCAGCCCTGAGGAGAGGGACTTGGGGATGCCGCTGGACGAGAAGCTCAACGTGAGCCAGCAGTGTGCACTTGCAGCCTGGAGGGCCAACCAGAGCCTGGGCTGCATCAGGAGAAGTGTGGCCAGCAGGGCAAGGGAGGTGATTCTCCCCCTCTTCTCCGCTCTGCTGAGACCCCACCTGGAGTACTGCATCCAGTTCTGCAGCCCCTATTACAAGAAGGGTGTGGAGATTCTGGAGCATGTCCAGAGAAGAGCCATGAGAATGCTCAGAGGGCTGGAGCAGCTCTGCTATGAGGACAGGCTGAAAGAGTTGGGGCTATTCAGTCTGGAGAAGAGGAAGGCTGTGAGGTGACCTTCTTGTGGCCTTCCAGTATCTGAAGGAGGCCTACAAAAAAGCTGGGGAGGGACTTTCAGGGAGTGCCAGGACTAGGGGGAATGGAGCGAAGCTGGAGATGGGTAGGTTCAGACTGGATGTGAGGAGGAAGTTGTTCAGCATGAGAGTGGTGAGAGCCTGGCATGGGTTGCCCAGGGAGGTGGTTGAGGCCCCATGGCTGGAGGTGTTTAAGGCCAGGCTGGATGAGGCTGTGGGCAGCCTGCTCTAGGGTAGGGTGTCCCTGGGCATGGCAGGGGGGTTGGAACTGGCTGATCCTTGTGGTCCTTTCTAACCCTGACTGATTCTGATTCTGTGATTTATGCTTAAGAAGATCCTTGGACTGAAGTCACCAGTATCTGCAGGCAAAAATTTTACACATCATGGTGGGTATTACATCACCTAATTCTATTCCACATTCAAAGTTATATTAAAAGTGCTCTAAACTCATTGCCTGCCCCAATGTTCATCATACAGAAGCAAACACAGCCATCAGGCTACTCCCTGAAAGAGGAGTTGAATTAATCAGTGTTTGCAGTTCCTCTTTCAAGGCCATCAGAAACCACACTGTGCTTCCAGAAAATAAGTTTCAATGTGAAGTTCAAGGAACTGCTTTAAGTTGCTGTGTAAACTCCACTGTCAAAAGCTGAGGGAGTTAACAGATATCCGGTCACACAGCAGGAAAAAGCAAGACTTCTCAGGCTGAATCCTCAGGTTATTTAAAGCTTGATGGTGAAATTATGCAGTGGGGATGGGGAAATAGCTATAAAGGGAAACGTCTGAGGGGGATAAGAAGCATTAAAATGCACCTGAATTGGAGGCATCTACAGAGGGCTGATAACCTTTCCCTAAGATGCAATCTTTTCCTGTTGCTGCTTTTTGTGAGTCATGCAAATGTCTGCCTTCCCTCCGAGCTCTAAAATGCAGGTGACATCTCAGAGGTATGTCTGCGAGATTTAATTAGCTGTCGTTTACCAACAATCCTGGGTGAAGTCAGACCATCTTATTTTACTAGATGTGCTTCTGTAACACCAATAAAAATACCTATATTTATTGCCAGGGAAAGCAATGGTTTGCTGTCTGTATGCAGTGCACATATAGAGTACATAAACATCATTCAGTGTCTTCAGATACGACTGGGGTATGGCAGTCCTCATTTTGATTTTCAGAAAGTGGCTGGAGAGTATGTGCAGCATGTGACTTGTGAGAAGCCCTTTCTGTTCTTTTGCTAACTTCTATGAAAAAACAAGGTTTGAACTCCAAATTACAGCCCTTACAAGGGTCACAGTATCACAGTATCACCAAGGTTGGAAGAGACCACATAGATCATCAAGTCCAAGCCGTTACCACAGAGCTCAAGGCTAGACCATGGCACCAAGTGCCACGTCCAATCCTGCCTTGAACAGCTCCAGGGACGGCGACTCCACCACCTCCCTGGGCAGCCCAT